>LPNX011070635.1:199056-295612 GCA_001517045.1 Pseudotsuga menziesii | reverse complement strand
ACCTAAAAGGAAAGTTTCCAAGTGAAGAGGCACCTTTTGCATTTGAAAGAGCAGAGAGCCATTTTTCTGAGAAGGAGAAGAAAATAGCAGCAGGAGCAATTTTCTTTAGGCACGCAAATCGAGAAAGGAAAGTTTCAGCAAGAGGGCACGATTCTTGAGGAGGCAGTTGAGCACGATTTTCGAGGTACCAGTAGGAGCATTAATTGTTGTACCGTACAGGTCGTACTATATGGATTCGGGCACAGATTTCGAGGATTCTAGGCACGAATCCCAAGGCATTTATTGCGGGCACAAATCTCGAGGATGTTTTGTACATAACAAACCGTACGGTCTGTCCGTACCAACGTTACCAGAACTGAACCGGAACCGGCAAAACCGATCGATCAACCCAATTCCGATGGGTTTCCGGTTCGAATAGGGCCCTCAAACTGTTTTGGGTCGGTTTGATACCGAACCAGCCGGGTTGGTCCACAAACCACCCGATTCGGTATCGGACCAGTCAAAAACCGGTTTTCAGAGAAAATTGGTCGGTTCATACAGAGGCTAAAAAAAACTTTTTTTTTTTTTTAGAGAATGTTGGATGGGGGGGATGTATTAGGACACCCTAAAGACACCTCATGAACCTATAAAAAGATCCCCGCACCCTCTCTTTCACTCACAATATTCATTCGAGTGTTTTCGAGTATGTGCTTGAGTGTCTTTTGATCTTTGAAGTTTGATTGTGTTGATCGTTAAGGGTCTTAGAGCTAGTTCCTAGGCTGATTGGAAGAGGAGATTGAAGGAGTATTTTGGAGAATTTGTGGGATGAATCTCTTTGGAGACATTTGCATCAAATTTGGAGCATATTTGGAGGCGCTCTTCAAAGTTCAAGGTATGTAAAAAAGATCTAAATGTGCATTGTATTCATTTAATTTTGCATTGAATATAGTCTCTTTAGACTTTGATAGCGTTGTTTTGTTTTTCATAGAATTAAAAAAAATAGGGTTTTAATTTGCAGATTTATATTGCTTGCCATGGCTCCGAAAGATAGAAAAGACGCTGCATGGGTACATTGTCAATTAGTTGAGGGAAAAATTGTGTGTAACTATTGCCAGAAGGAAGTAGGGGGGGAGGTATAAATAGGCTGAAACAACACTTAGTTGGTACAAGGGGGAATGTAAGACCATTCCTCAAAGTCCCTGATGACTTGAGAGTTGAGATGCTTGGTCTTCTTGAATCTTACCAAGCTGAAAAATACAAAAACAAGAGGGTGCAAAGAGAGATAGGGAGAAGTTGTAGCTCTGATTTTCTTGAGAGAAACCCTATCTAATGTCCTCTTTTGCTTAGGCATTGAGGACCAACCCGCTAACCTATGTGATTCCTATAGGTTCGAGCGGGTACTGACAGTCAATGTTATCGGAACCGGACCGGTCATCGAACCGGCGAAGCCCAAAATGTGAACCGGACCAGAACCGGCAAAAAACCGGCTGACTAAAAAATACATAAAATATTCATATTTTGTAAAAAACATATATAAATTCATGTGCATACATATGAATCCAGGACATGATCATTCTTGGGACAGCTGCCAAACTCGGAGAAGATATCCCATGTCACCGTGGGTAATACACATCAAACATCTTGTCCATCATTTCCAGGCATGTAATCAAATTCTTTAATGAACCATGTATATCTGAATATGCTCTTCCAAGTCTGATTTTGATGTGTCGAATAGTTACTTCTATATACAAAGTTATATATGATGCATTCCACACACTTCGTTTGATGAAACAACCTCAAATCAATCAACACAAGTCATAGAGAGAATTTCCAGTGGTATGGTATTGGGCAGTGAGTTTCAGCAGCAAACATCTGAACTGTTTGTTGAAAATCCTTAACCAAACTAGCAGCAGAAATGCCCTAAGTCAGTTCTCAAGTAAGGAATATCACCTACAGTAGAAAACAACCTAGTGGTGCCAAACTATATGCTACAGCAGTACAAGACCAAGCCTTTTATAGAAGTCATAACTCAGTGTCTTCACAAAGTCATCGCAGTCAGATTGGGCCCGACTTGCAAGTTACAGCAGTAAATTAATGTGTGTATCAGCTCTCAGTTCAACTCTTTGATTGGGTTAAACACTTTAGTTCATTTTTGGCAGAAGCATGGAGTCAATTAGAGATATCTTTGATGAAAATTTGAAGAGGCTAGCATCACTTAAGTACATGCTCCAATATCAAAAATATTTGGCATTGCGTGATGAGGTATGTGCAGCATTGTATTTTCAAGACTACTATACTCTCAAGTACGGAAACTGGCCCAATGATTTGCACCTGAGTTGGGATGAGAAGGACATGATCATTCTTGGGACAGTTGACAAACTTGGAGAAGATATCCCATGTCACCGTGGGTAATACACATCAAACATCTTGTCCATCATTTCCAGGCATGTAATCAAATTCTGGTTTTTTTTTTAAAAATGAGTTTCCTGAGTCCCAAGTCCAGACCGGCCATTTCGGCCAGTTTTTGACCGGTTCAGCGGGTTTTGGCCGGTTTTGGCCGGTTCCATACCCGGTCTGGAGAAAAATCTGGTTTTTTCAAATTTTTTTGCTGACCGGACCGGCCAACCCTGTAAACCGGTCAGACCGGCCGGTTTTGCCGGTTCCGGTCCGGTTCCGATAACACTGCTGACAGTCAAGGAATCAGCCGAAGACTAATGCCATTTATAGAAGATTTAAGGCATCAATATTATATCACCATTGAGTCGAAGAGGGCCACTAGAGCCAAACGCCACCTGCATGCATGACATCCGGGCATTATTTAATGATGCATGCACCCGATTAAGTCTCCATGCGCATGCATGCAAGTCAACTGCAAATTAGAAGATAAAGTGACCTAATTAGGTCAAAAGTTAGGGTTTTCATAGTTGAGAGTTATAAAAGAAAGATAAAGTGAATGGAGAAGTCACTCATGTGATAATTGATTTGTGGAGTCGAATTGGAGAGCTCGGCGAGCTAAGTTGGGGTTGAGCGCATGCTTAGCTAACTGGTGTATTTCGGCAGCGAAATCTAACTGCCCTAGTTCATCATCAGGTTGGATCATCCAGGTTCAGCACTAGTTCATCATAAGGTTACATTCAGCAGTTATTCTGGGAGGTTGATTATTCATCCAGCCAGAGGGTTTCACCGTCACACCGTGTCACCGTGATTAGAGACAAAGCAATTCGTTTTCCTACCTACAGGGTTCAGAACTTCTGCATGTTGCTTCCATCATCATCAGAGGGGTATTATAACCTTAGTGCACATCATCCAGGCTTCCAGCAGCAGCTTATTTATTATTCTGGAGCTTATATAGTTTGAGAGGAGGGCACATTCACCTGTGGAGGACGATTTGGTGTATCTCCTTATTACTCCGGCAGAATCCTTGCATGCTGGGACCAGTCTCTTCATCATCAGCTGATCTATATACTGGTATGTACATGCATTGATTTCTCCTATTTTATAGCATCTCAGTATTTTTCTAGGGCACATATTTGCATGCAACTGCATGCATGCAAAGTTCGAGGTTTGCTTTCCTATTTGATCAAGGAGTAAGTCTATTAGTCATCTACAGTACACACATAAACAGGAAAATATCAGTTTGGGATATTACAGTGGTATCAAAGCTATTTTCCTTGCCAGCTATGGGCATGCAAAAATTATAAATGAATCCAGGAGACCCATACAACATTACTCACAAGAGACAGAGGTATAGAGACAGAGAAGAAGAGTTAGAGGACATAAGATTTGGGGAACAGAGAGTATCAGTTTGAAAAGGCAAAGAAACAATGGCCGATGATGATAAAATAGCTTTCAATAGTCTCATATCAGCCATAAAAGAACTCACCACTGGGCAAAAAGAAATGATGAGCACCTTCAGGCAAATGGCTGAGAAGAATGGGCCCACCACACACAGTCCCTTATTTCCCAACAATGATAGGGTATCCACCAACAGTAGTAGGGAGCACTTACATACCAACATGCAGAGCCATCCCCATATATACAAGCCTTTCCGACCTACCATACCTCAATTCTTAGATAGTCTAGCTGCAGTGCCTCTAGCACAAGCAAAACCAGAAGAACCCATGAGTGCCTATCTGAGAGAATATAGGGTTTTAGGAGAGGACTTCCATTCAGGCATGACCTTCACTGACTTCTACCACTTTAAAAGTAAGAACAAACCCAAAGCTTACAATAGGCCATTCACCCAGAACTATGAGTTACAGCGCACCGTAGGGAAACTGACTATCCCTACCTTTGAGGGCACCCGGGGTGGCCCAGCTAGGAATTGGGTGCAAAAGTTGGATACATACTTCCAACTCAACCCCATGATTGAGACAGATGCCATTAAATTGGCTACTTTGCATTTGGACAGAGAAGCACATGAGTGGTGGTACCACGGGTTAGTGACTCTGGGTCACAACACCATCACCTCATACACAAATTTTACACAGAGGCTCATTGAGCGGTTTGATCGGAAGGATCCAGAGGTACACTTTAAAGAGGTGGCACAACTCAAGCAGACAGGGAGTGCAGATGCTTTTATTTCTAAGTTTCAGAGGATAGCAGTCATGGTCACAGATATATCAGAGAGCAGGTTGATTATGTTGTTCACTGAGGCTCTCACTGAACACTTACGGGGATGGGTCAAGTCTTATAGGCCCACCACCCTAGTAGATGCCATCAAACGGACCAGAGACTCGCAGGATGCAATGCCCAAAAATAGGTTTCCTCCCAGGACCAATGTTCCTATTAAAGATAAAGAAAGGAAACCATGGCCCAAGAAAGAATGGATGGACAATGATACCTGACAAGGCCTTAGAAGAAAAAAGTTATGTTTCACTTGCCAGGAACCATGGATACCAGATCACAGATGTTTAGGAAAAGGAAAGGCCTACTACATAGAGGCTTATTCCGACAGTGAGGAGGATGAGGATTACCAGGATTAGGAGCAGGGAGAGACAACAGACATAGTTGCTGAGGGACAGGCCTCAGGAGGTACCATTGCTACCATGACAGGGGTTCCTAGATTCCACACTCTTCGAATCAAAGGTACCGTACAGGGCCACAGAGTGGGAATACTGATAGATGGTGGGGCATCCCACAACTTCATTGATGCTGCATGGGTTAAAAAGAGAGACATTCAGACTGAGAGCTTTGATGGGTTTTCGGTAGCAACAGCAGGTCACACCATGGAGTGTAGTCAAAGGATTCCTAAATTAAAGGTAAAACTTGGGAATTATACAGTGATAGAGACATTCTATGTGGTAGATGTACCTAACATGAATGTGGTACTAGAGGTTCAGTGGTCGTATTCCATAGGGAAGTATTCCACAAATTATCAGACCATGGAGATGGAATTTACAGGAGCAGAAGGACAGAAGGTGGTATTGAGAGGGATGAATACCTATCCTCCCACAGCAGTGACATCACACAGGATGGAGGCAATACTCCGGCAGGGAGATATTGAGTGGGCTGCAGAGTGTATGGTTACCTTCAGGAAACCACCAGATGAGGCCACACAACATCTAGCAGATATAGAGGCCTTACTACAGAAGCACAAGGTAGTATTCGGAGACCTTCCAGCAGGTCGACCTCCAGATAAGGGATTTGAGCACATTATTGAGTTAGAGGAGGGGACCCAAGCAGTTATCACCACTCCTTACAGACATCCCAAGAGGTATAAAGATGAGATCGAGAGTACAATTAAGGAACTACTCAAGCTGGGATACATCAAACCTAGCTCCAGTCCCTTTGCATCTTCAGTAGTGCTAGTGAAGAAAAAGGATGGAACCTTACGCATGTGCATTGATTACAGGGCACTCAATAAGAAGACCATAAAGAACAGGTATCCCATCCCTAGGATTGATGAGTTAATGGATGAACTACAGGGGGCAAAGTACTTTTCCAAAATTGATCTTCGCTCAGGGTACCATTAGATTCGGGTCAGGGAACAGGATGTTCCAAAGACCGCTTTCCGTTGCGACTACGGACATTATGAGTTTCTAGTGATGCCATTTGGGCTCACTAATACACCAGCTACTTTCCAATCATGCATGAACCATATCTTCAAGACACAGTTGCGTAAATATATTCTGGTATTCTTCGACGACATATTGATATACAGTCGGACTTGGGAAGAACACTTGAGACATCTTGATGAAGTACTTGGTATTCTACAGGAGCAGTCACTATATGCCAAAATGTCCAAGTGTGAGTTCAGCATGCAGGAGATGTTGTACTTAGGACATGTGATAGGGGCCAACGGGGTCCAGGTGTTCTTAGGGAAGATTCGGGCAATTTTGGATTGGCCTACACCTAAAAATGTGATAGAACTGAGGGGCTTTTTGGGCCTTTGCACCTACTACAGGAGGTATGTCAACGGATTTTCACAAATGACCGCACCCTTCACAGATCTTACCAAGAAGGGAGCATTTAGTTGGTCGGAGGTAGCACAACAAACATTCGAGAAAATGAAGGAGGTAATGAGTTCATGCCCGGTATTAGCTTTACCAGACTTTTCTCAATCCTTTGTGTTAGAATGTGATGCTTCAGGAGAGGGAATTGGGGCAGTTTTGATGCAGAACAACCACCCCATTACATTTGAGAGCAGGAAGCTCAAAGACTATGAGCGCCACTATTCGATATATGACAAAGAGATGTTAGCTATCCTCCATGCGCTAACTAAGTTCAGGAAGTACTTAGTAGGTGCGAGGTTCAAGGTTAAGACAGATCACAACAGCCTGAAATACTTCCTAGAGCAGAAAGAGCTAAACGAGAGACAACAGAAATGGGTAAGTAAAATTTAGGTTTATGACTTCGAGATTGAGTACGTAAAGGGGAAAAGCAATGTAGTGGCCGATGCACTTTCTAGACGACCAGCTACTTTATCCCTTATGAGCATCTCATCAGATTGGAGGTCTCATCTTTTGGTTGAGTACTCCAAATATAAGTTTGCTTGCGAGCTATTGGACGGACATATTCAAGATGATAGGTATAAGGTCATTGATGATATCATATACTACAAAAACAGAATCTTCTTGGTTCCAGAGTCTCCCCTCAAGAAGAAAATATTACAGGCATCGCACGATTCACCATTAGCAGGGCATCACGGGTTTCTCAAGACCTACAGACAGATTAGAGAAAGGTTCTCATGGAAGGGCCTCAAGAAAGATGTGATGCAACATGTGAGGGAGTGCAGCTTATGACAACAAAACAAAATAGAGCACATCCACCCGGCTGGTTTACTACATCCCTTACCTATTCCTGAGCAAAAATGGGAGAGCATTTCTATGGACTTCATTACCGGGCTACCCAAGGTCCAAGGCAGAGACTGCTTGTACGTAGTAGTGGACAGATTGACTAAGTTTGCTCACTTCTTTGCCATATCATCAGATTATTCAGCAGCACAGGTAGCAGAACTATTTTTCAGAGAGGTATTTAGACTCATGGGTTACCCAAGACCATTGTCAGTGACAGGGACAGCAAATTCACAGGAGCCTTTTGGCAAGAGCTTTTCCGGTTAGTGGGGACCAAGTTAGCCATGAGCAAAAGTTATCATCCGCAGAGTGACGAGCAGATAGAGATTGTTAATAAATGGATTGAGGGATACTTGAGAAATTACGTATCAGGTCAGCAGAGGACATGGATCAAATGGTTACACTTGGGTGAACATTGTTACAACACCACCTACCATATGACCATTAGGATGACCCCTTTCCGAGCCCTGTATGGGTATGATGCTTCCACTTTTGCAGACCGGATATTTGGCGATACCAGGGCCCCCAAGGCCAAGGAGTGGATCCAGGAGGGTCAAGATATCCTCAAGATACTCAGGGAGAAAATACAGATTGCTCATAATCAATAGAAGATATATGCAGATAGGCACAGAGTTGAGCACAGTGTTGAAGTGGGAGACTTCGTTTATTTACGCCTCCAACCTTACCGACAGTCATCTCTTAAAAAGAAAGGAGCAGAAAAACTCCAACCTTGTTTCTATGGTCCATACAAGATAATTCGGAAGGTCGGAGAGGTAGCATATGAGCTAGAACTACCCCCAGATAGCAAGATTCACAACGTATTTCATGTCTCCAATCTCAAGAAGGTGGTTGGTCAACAGATTGTTACATCTTCCGAGCTGCCTCCCCTTGATGACGAGGGGCAATTGGTTCTAATTCCGGAGCGCATCCTAGAGGTGCGAGAGCGGAAACTGAGGAATAGAATCATCAAAGATTACCTGGTTCAATGGAAAGATCTGCCTATAGAGGAGGCTACTTAGGAGGCAAAACAAGTATTACAGCACCCAGCTCTACAGTTGCTTGAGGACAAGCAAATTCGAGCGGGGAGGACTGTAATGTCCTCTTCTGCTTAGGCATTGAGGACAAACCCGCTAACCTATGTGATTCCTATAGGTTCGAGCGGGTACTGATAGTCAAGGAATCAGCCGAAGACTGATGCCATTTATAGAAGATCTAGGGCATCAATATTATATCACCATTGGGTCGAAGAGGGCCACTAGAGCCAAAGGCCACCTGCATGCATGACATCCGGGCATTATTTAACGATGCATGCACCCGATTAAATCTCCATGTGCATGCATGCAAGTCAATTGTAAATTAGAAGATAAAGTGACCTAATTAGGTCAAAAGTTAGGGTTTTCGTAGTTGAGAGTTATAAAAGAAAGATAAAGTGAATGGAGAAGTCACTCATGTGATAATTGATTTGTGGAGTCGAATTGGAGAGCTCGGTGAGCTAAGTTGGGGTTAAGCGCATGCTCAGCTAACTGGTGTATTTCGGCAGCAAAATCTATCTGCCCTAGTTCATCATCAGGTTGGATCATCCAGGTTCAGCACTAGTTCATCATTAGGTTACATTCAGCAGTTATTCCGAGAGGTTGATTATTCATCCAGCCAGAGGGTTTCACCGTCACACCGTGTCACTGTGATTAGAGACAAAGCAATTCGTTTTCCTACCTACAGGGTTTAGAACTTCTGCATGCTGCTTCCATCATAATCAGAGGGGTATTATAACCCTAGAGCACATCATCCGGCTTCCAACAGCAGCTTATTTATTATTCTGGAGCTTATATAGTTTGAGAGGAGGGCGCGTTCACCTGTGGAGGACGATTTGGTGTATCTCCTTATTCCTCCGGCATAATCCTTGCATGCTGGGACCAGTCTCTTCACCATCAGCTGATCTATATACTGGTATGTACATACATTGATTTCTCCTATTTTATAGCATCTCAGTATTTTTCTAGGGCACATATTTGCATGCAACTGCATGCATGCAAAGTTCGGGGTTTGCTTTCCTATTTGATTAAGGAGCAAGTCTATTAGTCATCTACAGTATACACATAAACAGGAAAATATCAGTTTGGGATATTACACCCTAGTTTTGAAGAATCCTCTAGTTTTCCCAACCCTGCCCATGATCCTTATACCATTCCTAGGGAAGAAAATGTTGTAGTTGGTGGTGTTGGTAGTAGTACATCCCAATTTAAAAAACATCGTGGTAGCCTTGAGTCTTTCTTTCAACCCTGCACTACCCCTGGTGCTCAGCCCACCATTGATGCCAAATGGAAGAAGGTGGAAAAGGAGGCTTGGGAATGCATTGCTAGATGGTGGTATGATGCAGACATACCTTTCAATGCTTCAAGGTCGATATATTATCAACCTATGTTGGATGCTATAGCTTCATGCGGTTCAGGCTTCAAGGGCCCTGGCTATGAGGATATTACGGGGGCACTTTTGAAAAATGAAGTGGAAAAGGTACAAGAATACCTCATAAAGTTCAAATACTCATGGACTAAACCAGAGTGTACAATCATGTCTGATGGATGGACTGATGCAAGAGGTCGCACCATTCTTAACTTCCTAGTTGCTTGCCCAAAAGGGACTATGTTCCTTAGATCAGTGGATGCATCTAATCAAGTGAAGGATGCACATTTACTATTTTGTCTTTTGGATGACGTAGTTGAGGAGATGGGGGTTGAAAATGTAGTGCAGGTTATCACAGACAATGCCTCCAACTATGTTGCAGCTGGAAAGTTGTTAGAGGACAAACATCCCACCATTTGGTGGACTCCATGTGTAGCCCATTGTTTGGACCTCATGCTTGAGGATATTGGGAAAATTGAGTGGGTGAGAAAGTGTGTGGAACAAGCAAAATCTATCACGAGATACATTTACAACCATTCATGGGTTTTGACCCTTATGAGAAAATGCACTGGTGGAAAAGAGCTTGTCAGGCCAGCTATCACAAGATTTGCAACAAATTTCCTTACATTGCAATCCTTGATTGAACAAAAGACCAACTTGAGGAAGATGTCCTCTCGTGATGAGTGGAATGCATCTCAATGGAGCAAGAAGGCTGATGGAAAAGACATTGTTGATGAACTCTATAAGAAAGCATTTTGGAAAAAGGCAAAGGAGATCGTACTTTATAGCCAACCTCTTGTGAAAGTCCTAAGAATGGTGGATGGTGATAAAGCAGCAATGGGGTTTATTTATGAGGCCATGGATCAAGCCAAGGAGGCAATAAAGGAAGCATATGAGGGAAAAAGACAAAAATATCTTCTTGTGGAAAATCATTGATGAACAATGGAACAGGGAACTTCATCGGCCTTTACATGCTGCAGGTTATTACCTGAATCCAAGGTAACTAATTTCAAAGTTTTTAAGTTATATTACTAAATTTTAATTGCAAAAATTTATCCTCTTTTTAATGTGATCATCTTTTTTGTTTTGAAACTTCTGAAGGTACCCTTACACAAAAGATTTTGAAGCAGATGGGGAGGTAAAAGAAGGATTATATAAATGCATTGAGCGCATGGTCTCTGATCCCAATAAACAAGATGAAATACACAACAAGCTCTTGCAT
This sequence comes from Pseudotsuga menziesii, assembly GCA_001517045.1. NCBI lineage: Eukaryota > Viridiplantae > Streptophyta > Pinopsida > Pinales > Pinaceae > Pseudotsuga > Pseudotsuga menziesii. Next base: position 284,716 of record LPNX011070635.1, on the reverse strand, counting down.
TTCAATGAGAGTCTTGGTATCTTCGGCCTGGCTACAGTCCTACGAGGTAGATCAAAAGATCCTCCGGGTAATTAATAACGAAGTAAATTTTAATTCATTGGATTTTTTTCCGAGTTTGTACTTAAATTCATTTGCTAATTTTATTTGTCCTTACATGCAGCATATTGGTGGCAACAATTTGGCAGGCAGTGCGTTGATTTGCAAAAGTTTGCATTTCGAATATTGAGCCAAACATGCAGTACTTCTGGTTGTGAATGCAACTGGAGTGTTTTTTAGCGTATACACACCAAGAAGCGCAACCGTGTAGAGCAAAAACGGTTGAATGATATGGTATTTGTTCAGTACAACCTTAGGTTGAAGCACAACCAATTGCATAACAAGACCCCTGAATCATGTTCCATTTTCTTAGATGATGGTGATGCATCATCAGATTGGGTTGTGGAGACTCAGCCAGATGCATTTGACAATTAAGACCTCTCATGGCTAGATTTGGACCCACTTCCACAACAGCAGGATGTGGGAGTTGATGTTGGACATGTGCCATCTGGACCAAGGGAGTCAAGTCAGGTGGCCCAAGATTAGGCACCCCATATTGAGGATCAGGATGTAAATGATGGTTCAGAGTTTGAGTCTGAGGCCTCTGATGAGTCTGATCCTAAGGATTCAGACGATTCTGATGATTAGATTGTTTAGTCTTTGACTCTAGTCTTTTGTATAGGCCATTTAGAGCCTTTTTGTTGATGCATTTTGGTGTAGACATGGATTGCACTCAATGTTAAGTGCTATTTTGGTTCTATGAACTCTTATATGCTATATAAATGAGAAACTTTGCATATTTTGTGTATAATGGTTTGAACTCACATGGATGCACATGAATATTTTTTTTTTTTAAATTGAATATTTTATGTATTTTTGGTGGTCCAGTTTTTGACAGGTTCCGGTACTGAGGGTCGACCTGTTTGTCCACCGGTTCGGTTTTTGTAAACTTGGTCCGTACACCTGCCGTACAGTCCATACAACAGCATGGAAATCGAGGAGGTAGCTAACAGGAAAAATTCCGAGTTTGTATTTTTTCTGTTGGGCACGAAAAACAAGGCAGAATATTTCTTCCGGTTGAGATAAGTTGGTCTGAAATTATTTTTCTGTCTATTGCTGTAAATTTTCCAGATAATAAAAATTTCTCTCTCACAGGTTTTCCCCGGAGGTTGGGGTTTTTCTTGGGTCATTGGATCAAAAATACCGTGTCTGAAATTTATGGTTGAATGTGGTTTATTTGTTGTTCATGGAAATGTTGTAGAAACTCTTCTTGTGTTTCAGTCCTTATTGTTTATGAGAAAGATCTAATTTGCAGCAGAAAAACAAATTGGGTTGGCCATTAAACAATGTTATAAATGGAGTTGAAAACCGAGTTGGGAGAGTACTAAAAATTTCTACATGGTATCAGAGCTTTGTTAAAGAGAGGGCAAATTCATACACTGATAAATTTCATACTTCAGTGATTTCTTTTGTCAGTGGATAGTACCTTGTTGAAACTTGAACTTTGCATAGAGAATGGCTACAGGTCTTAGGTTGGAGGATAGGCTTGATGGGGATGGGAATTTTATCCCATGGAAAGCTAGACTAGAGCTGATATTAGAGGAGAATGAGTTGTGGGATGAGGTGGTTCATAACACTACAGCAAATCCTATTGTGATTCCCCCTTCCACCGATGCAGCAACACTTACTGCCTTCAACAAGAAGGACATAAAAGCTAGAAGAATAATCCTATATGTAGTGAAAGACCATGTGATCCCACACATCTTGAGGAAAACCCGTGCATTTCAGATGTGGGATGCTTTGACCGGCTTGTTTCAGAGCTCAAATGAGAATAGTAAGATGGCTTTGAGAGAGAAGTTGAAAAGTATCAAGATGGCCAAAGCTGAGGTTGTGATCTCTTACCTTACTAGGATCTCTCAGGTGAGAGATGAGCTTGCAGCATTGGGGGAGGTTGTTCCTGGTGCAGAGCTAGTGCAAGCAGGCTTGAATGGGGTTTCAAAGCCTTGGGCTGTGTTTGTGGAGGCTTTAGTGGCCAGGGAGAACTTACCTTCATGGGACAGGATTTGTGATGATTTTGTTCAGGAGCAGACCCGGAGAGGTCTTGTGCAGGGCAACGCTTCTACTAGTAGGGAGGATGAGGAGAATGTGGCATTGATTGCAAAGGGGAAGAAGAAGTTCAAGAAGGGTGGGGCTAAGCAGCAGAAGGGCCAGAAGAAGGATTTGAGCACTATGAAGTGCTTCGCTTGTCAGAAGTTTGGGCACTATGCTAGGCAGTCTCCACAGAAGAAGAAGAAGCAGCAGAAAGCAACTTCGGCAGAGGTGGAGGATTTTACAACTAGATTTGAGAGAGTTTTCTCTCTGTACTGGGCATGTTGATAGAGAGAGAGCATCCATCATCACCAGTGCAGATGTTGATATTGAGAGGGAGTATTCATTGTTGGCAGACCATTCCTTGAGTGCATCCACCACCAGCACATGGTATATTGATAGTGGAGCTTCGAGCCACATGACAGGTGCTAAAGAGATGTTCTCCGAGCTTTCACAAGAAGATATTGATGTTGAGGTAGTGTTGGGAGATGACACAATTGTTAGAGCAGTTGGGCGTGGGACCATTCCTTTTCAGAGAGAGTGCATGAGTCCCATGATTTTGAGAGATGTACTATATGTACTTAGGCTGAAGGAAAACTTGATCTCAGTTTCCATGATCGAGGATAGGGGTCTTGGGGTGTCCTTCCTGGATGGACATCTGCGTGTTTTTCCCAAGACCGCAGGACCATCTGCTTCATACACCATTGGAGTCAGATGTGGGAAACTGTACAAGTTCTTGTTTCAGCCCCAGCATTCTTTGGCACCTAGCAGCTGCAGCGAGCTTTGTGAGCTGTGGCATAGGAGGATAGTAGCTACAGCGAGCTTTGTGAGCTGTGGCATAGGAGGATGGCTCATCTGCACCATCCAGTATTGCGTATGTTGAGGTATATGGTTACAGGGTTTCCAGAGTTCAACACAAAGCACAGTGAGGTATGCAGAGGGTGTGCTTTGGGAAAGTACACCAAGATTGTTTTTACGAGCAAGGATAGCAGGTCAGCAGGAGTTCTTGATTTGATACATTCTGACTTGTGTGGACCTATGTCAGTTGTTTCCCTAAGAGGGTTCGAGTATTATGTGACATTCATCGATGACCATTCCAAGAAGACCTGGATCTACTTCCTGAAGAGCAAGAAATCTGAGGAGGTCTTACAAAGGTTCCAAGAGTTCAAAGCTCTTGTGGAGAACCAGACAAAGAGGAAGATTAAAGCACTCAGATCAGATAATGAGGGTGAGTATACCTCCAAGGAGTTCGATGAGTATTGCAGACAGGAGGGCATTCCGAGACAGTTGACGGTACCATACACTCCTGAGCAGAATGGAGTGGCAAAAAGGAAGAACAAATCTATAGTTGGAGCTGCAAGAGCCATGTTGCATGATCAGTCACTTCCTTTCTTCCTTTGGGCTGAGGCATGTAGTACAGTTGTATACCTTCAGAACAGGAGTCCCCATCGTGTCGTGGGGAACAAGACACCTGAGGAGAGTTTCACAGGCAAGAAACCTGAGGTGAGTCATTTTAGGATATTTGGTTGCCTGACTTATTTACATGTCCCTTTTGACAAGAGGACAAATTTTGAGTCCACAGCAGAGAGAGGCATCTTTGTGGGGTATGATGAGACTTCGAAGGCCTTCTGCATTTATCTTCCTTCTCAGAGGAAGGTTGTTGTGAGCATAGAAGAAAACATCGGCATCGGCAAAAAATCGGCAAGGGTCCAGAAAACATCTTCTCGGCAACATCGGCGGAAAAAACGGCAAAAATCGGCAAACCGCGGCAAATATTTAAAAAGACAAAATATATTCATTTTTTTCATAATTTTAAGCATATAAAGCAACAATGACATCAAATAAATACATTGACACATAAATATAGAAAAAACACTGATAGATATCATGTAGGCATGCCAAATATAATATGAGACATGAAAGTCGATACTGAAAGTCTGAATATAGTTGTCCAATAGTACTCAAAAGTGGGAAATCAATGGTCCATACATATATCATATTACAAAATGACATCACAAAACTAGTAGCTAACTATCTGTCTCTGAAATATAAATCAATGCCCTCTTCCCCTTTTACGGGAAAACATAATGGGTTGTTTGCCAGGCCTGCCCCTGACAGTAGAAGGTCCTGGCCCTGTACTACTAGATGCTAATGAGGGACTCGGTGCCACTGCCAATAAGGGAGTAGATGCATCGACCACTGTAGAAGGTGGTGTTGATGAAGCCACATCACCCTCCATGAAGTCCTCTGGGTCAAAGCGGTCCACCGCCTCCTCTTGCTCCTCCTCATCCTCCTGCCCCTGCTGCTGCTGCTGCTGCTCCTCATCTAACCATGCAGGTGCCTCCTCCATGATAGGTAACTCACCCTCCACCCTCCACTTGGACAATACATCAATATTGTCCAAGCAAATGGCATCCACATTGGGTGATTTCTCCACCTGCTTCATCCACAGTCGAAGATTGTAGTGGACATACACCAAGTCATTCAGGCATGGGAAATCCAACCTGTAAGAGGGAGATAAAAAGATTTAATGAGTCTTGATGCCAGAGGAAACCAATATGAAATAGGATCTTAAATTACAATGAATTTAATTGCTTTGATAAAGTTCTTAGTACTTACCTGGTGCGTTTCTTTGGGTGTATTTTATCAAAGACACTCCAATTACGCTCACATCCAGAAGAGCTACAGGTTTGGCTGAGGACTCGGATGGCAAATTTTTTTAAATTTGGTGCCCTTGCACCATATGTCCTCCACCAAACACCTACAATAAACAAGAAGAAGAATCGGATTAAATAATTCAAATTTCAAATAAAATGATAAATCATAAAACACAATTAAAATTTAAGAATTTGAAGTTCAAATTTTCAAAATACAAATAAATTCTAATTTGCAATCATTTACTTGGAGTCAAATTGTTCCTTGCACGGACAGCATTAGCATAGCCAAATAGTCCAATAGCCTCTCGATACATCTCCATCTCACGAGTAATACTCTCCCGAGTCTCAAAATTAGGTACCATCCTATTCATACATTCGATAAGCCCTTCCAAAACCTCTTCATCAAAATCAAACTTACACTTGTATGAAAAGGCAGGGTTGAGGAAAAGTGCAGCTGCATGAATAGGTCGATGGAGCATCCCAGTCCATCGTGTATCAATCAACTCCCATAGCATCATGTGTCTATTGTATCCAGGGGTACCCTTTCCGACATAATAAGACCGAATAGACTCTTTGGCCCTATCCATGGCCTCGTACAAATAGCCCATAGCGGGCTTGTCACTGTCAACTAATCTCAAAACCTTTACCAAAGGTTCACTGATTGAGCACACTTCCTCCACTCCTTCCCAAAAGGAGTCGGTGTAAACCAATCTAGCGATGGCTTTCCCATCCTCTCTCCTGCTATACGTGCAATCTCGCCACTCATCACAGACAAACATTTGCTTCAGCTCAAACTGAACTCGAAGCAAAGACTGAAGAGAAATCAAGTTGGTGGCAAATCATGTGATTCCAGGGCGCAACAATTCCCTATTTCTTGTGTATCTCCTCATGAGGCTAAGAACCCAAGCATGGTTATATATGAATTTGGTGATACTCCTAGCCTGGTCAACAACCTCGATGAAGGGAATTTTCCCCACATCCTCCAGCATCAAATCAATACAATGTGCAGTGCATGGACTCCAAAATAGTGAGGGGTGCCTCTCCATAAGCAATCTACCAGCAGCCACATAATTGGCTGCATTATCTGTTATGATCTGCACCACATTGTCCACACCAATCTCCTGAAGGACCCCATCCAACAACTCACATAACAATGCTGCTTCTTTTACCTATGCCGACGCATCAACGGATTTGATAAACATGGTACCTTTAGGGCACTGTACCAAGAAATTGAGAAGGGTCCTACCCTTCGCATCCTACCAACCATCAGACATCAATGTGCATCCAGAAATCTCCCATGATTGTTTGAATTCCTCCAATCTAGTATTGATGTCTTTCTTCTCTGCTTGAAGAATTGGGCCTCGAATCTCCTCATATGTAGGGCACTTGTACCCTGGGCCAACAATAGCAATGGCATCACACATAGGCTGAAAAAAAGGATTGTTTCTTGTTATTGTAAGAGGCAAGTCACTCCAGAAAAACATCCTCCCCATAATCCTATCTGCTTCTTCCTTCTCCCTTTTTTTAACCATGGACTTGATGCTATTCCGTGGAACAAAGAAAGATGAGGCACCAGCCTTCACGGAAGCTGAACCCATGGCCGTGGAGCCCCCAACACTACCCTCAGTGGGTTCCGGTCCATCCAGATGATCATAATCATATGTCCCTGAAGTCCTAGCCACTCCACCTGCAGCAAGTTCAGCTCTATTTGCAGCTGACTCTTCCCTTTTTCTATCTTTCGAGTGAATTGCATCATGGGCCATTTTCATAATCTCGGGGGTAACTGCACTACAAAGCCCCACATCATGGCCAGGGAGTTTTGCCAAATGATACTTCAACCTGCTAATGCCTCCTGTCATATGTTGTCCACACAATTTGCAATTCAATCGTTGTCGGTTTGTTCCATCTTCAGGGTCAGCATATTGCCAAAATGGGTCCAATGCCTTTGGCATTTTGTCAAACCTGTGGCTGCAAAAAAAACAAAAAAAGAAGACATTATGAATTTATGATTAAAATTTAAAAATCTAAACCCAAATAAAATTTGAAAATATTAAATAAAGACTATATAGCATTTAAAAACTATATTAAATAAAATAAAATTTAGTTAAAAATATTAAATAAAGATTATATAGCATTTAATAAAGACTATATTAAATAAAATTTATAAAATTTAAAAATTTAAAAATATTAAATTTAAAAATATACTATATATATTATACTATATAGCAATATACAGTATATAGTATATATACTGTATATTATAATACTATATAGTATATGCTATATACTATATATTATAATACTATATAGTATATAGTATATAATATATACTATATACTATATAGTATTATATTATATAGTATATAATATATATATAATATAATATATATATTATATATTAATATAATATAATATATATATTATATATTATATATATTATATACTATATAATATATAATATAAAATTATATAGTATATAGTTATACTATAATACTGTATATAGTTATAAAATTATATAGTATATAGTTATACTATATACTGTATAATATAGCATATACAATATACTATATTATATAGTATATAGTATAACTATATACTATATACCAGCGTAGCAGCGGACGTCGGACTCCCGAGTAGTGTAAACTCAGACCTGGAGCTGCGGGGCCGCGGGCGACTACAACCCAGAAACGAATCAACGATAAAACAGTAAACCTATGCTTGAAACCCACTCACCGGTGAATGGAAACCCAGACTCGGGACTCTGGACAGTCACGGGCTCACCGCTCCCTCCAACAATCTCAGTCATCACGCATGAACGTCGAAGGGTATTCACGGCCGCAACTGACAGCATCCTCTAGCTGCTGCTGCTCAGTGCTCACAGCCCTCGAATTCGGAGTAGATGGCTACTGCTCAACTGTCAACACTCACATCCCACGAGTGCTCACGGTCACAACCCACACGGAAGGCAACAACTGGTAAAAAGAAAAATAGACCAAAAAATCGCTTTTATCCTCCCCAAATCCGCCTGCAGACGCCGAGCCGTGATTACCCATCATGGCACGATATTTTAGTAAAAATCGCCGATATTTATAAAAACTCGCGCTGTACGATTTTTTCAAAAAATCGCGATTTTATCGCTTGAAAAAATCGCCGGTCTCGAAAAATCGCGATTTTTCATGACCTCGGCGATTTTTCGCCGATTTTTTCTTCTATGGTTGTGAGGAGGGAAGTGATATTTGAGGAGGAGAGGAGCTTCAGGAAGTCTAGAAAGTCAAAGCAGGGAGAGCAGCAAGCTCCCACACCCAGGTAGTTTCACAGGTACCTTCAGTGCAGTTGACAAGTTCACAGGTTTCCGGGGTTACTGGACCACAAAGTATAGGCACAGATTCTCCAATTTCAATGGTTCAACCGGCAGGATCTTCGGAGATAGGTTTTGGGTCTCAGGTCACAGGTTCACTGTATAGAGCTTCGGGATCACAGGGTTCACCAGTTGTTGGTACACCAACTTCTGGTTCACAGGTTATTGGGTCTTCTACCTCTGAGAGTTCATCAGATGAGAACAGACCAGTGTGGGAGCAGTCTTCAGGGAAGAAGAAGCCTAAGTGGCTTCGGCACACCTTGAAGGAAGCAAAGGAGTTTGGAACACCCAAGGAGCCAGTGAGGGCTATTCAGATGCCAAACAGATTGGGTATGGCAATAGTGGCTAGTCTTCGTGATTCAAAGCCATTTACGTTTAAGGAGGCCTCTTGAGTCTCAGCATCATGTTTGGAGAGATGGCATGATGGAAGAGTACCATTCCATCATGAAGAGTGATGTTTGGGAGATTGTTTCGAGACCTGAGGGGAAGTCTATGGTGACTTCTCGTTGGCTTTACAAGCTAAAACATGTTGCAGATGGTAGTGTGGAGAAGTACAAGGCTCGATTTGTGGCGCGGGGGTTTTCACAAGTTGAGGGAGTTGATTATGATGAGACCTTGGCACCGGTTGCTCGTTATACTTCTATCAAAGCGTTGATTTCCATTGCTGCGGAAATGGGTTGGAAGACCCATCAAATGGATGTGAAGACCGCATTTCTCAATGGAATCATACAGGAGGAGGTTTATGTTGAGCAACCTCAGGGCTTCGAGATTCATGGGAGAGAGTATCATGTGTGCAGGTTGAAGAAAGCCTTGTATGACCTGAAGCAAGCTCCTAGAGCTTGGTACTCCAGGATTGACTCTTACTTGCAGTGGATGGGTTTTCAAAAGAGTGAGGCAGATCTGAATCTCTATTTCATCATGGTTGGAGATGATCCGCTCATTCTTCTGTTGTATGTGGATGACTTGTTTATCACAAGAGGAGAGAGACCTATTGCAGTTTGCAAAAGAGATCTTACTTCAGAGTACAAGATGACAGACATTGGGTTGATGCATTATTTTTTGGGATTGGAGGTTCAGCAAGGGCCTGGTCATATTTTCCTGGGACAGGGAAAGTATGCAATTGATATTCTGAGGAGATTTCGGATGGAGGAATGCAGGCCAATGTCTACACAGATGGTCACCAACTGGAAGAAGCTTCATGCTTTTGAGGGAGAGTTGGTGGATCCTACTTTATATCATCAGCTCATTAGTTCCTTGATGTATCTAGTTAACTCCAGGCCAGATTTGTGTTTTGCGGTGAACCCTCACAGTCAGTTCATGGTGGATCCTAAGAGAGTGCACTGGGTAGCCGCAAAACATGTGTTGAGAATCGAGATACCTTGCAGGGGCAGTGGAGTATGGTCTCGACTACAGGAGATCGGATGGGATCAGATTGATTGGCTTCACAGATTCAAATTGGGTAGGCAGTGTGGCAGACCGGAAGAGCACTTCCGGATGTTGTTTCAGTTTGGGCTTGACAACAGTGTCGTGGTTCAGTCAGAAGCAAAATTCTGTTGCTTTGGGTTCTGCAGAGGCCGAGTATATAGCAGCCAGTCAGGCCAGTTGCGAGGCAATGTGGCTTCGCAAGTTATTGGTTGATTTATTTGATCAGGAACTGATGCCTACGATGATTTACTGTGACAATCAAAGTTGCATCCAGCTCTTTGAGAATCCTGTATTTCACGACAGGTCAAAGAATATTGAGATCAGGTATCATTTCATTCGTGATTATGTTTAGAGAGGAGCAATGACATTGCAGTGCATTTCCATTGATGAGCAGGTTGCAAATATCCTGACGAAGTCTCTTGGAAGAGGCAAGTTTATTCATTTGAGAGACAAGTTGGGTGTGGTGAAGAACAACTTCCTCGGTAAGAGGGAGTGTTGAGTTTTTACCTAGGAGTTGTTACCCTAAGTGGCATTTGCCTAAGTCACTAGGAAAAGGGGTCAAGTCATTTGAACTTTATATTAATGACTTGAGATGAGCATTAATTGCACTTTAGAGAATAAAGTGCACTTAAAGTGAAAATTTTAAAAGTGAGTGAAATTAATTATTTTGTGGAGAAAAGTGATTTTAATCACAACCACTCATCTAGTCTAATCTGAGCCTTAGGATTAGATGGCTTTTCACTCACCCTAACTTTTTACCTAAAGGGAAAGTTTCCAAGTGAAGAGGCACCTTTTGCATTTGAGAGAGCAAAGAGCCATTTTTCTGAGAAGGAGAAGAAAATAGCAACAGGAGCAATTTTCTTTGGGCACACAAATCGAGAGAGGAAAGTTTCAGCAAGAGAGGGCACAATTTTTGAGGCAACTGGGCACGGTTTTTGAGGTAACAACAAGAGCATTAATTGTTGTACCATACAAGCCATACTATACAGATTCCGTACAGGGGCACGTTTTTTGAGGAAGGAAATTCGGGCATGAAAATTGAGGCAGAATTCGGGCACAAATTTTGAGGATTCTGGGCATGAATCCCAAGGCATTTATTGCAGGCACAAATCTCGAGGTTTTTCCGTACTAAACAGACCATACGGGTACCCTACAGTCTGTACCGCAGCACGAAAATCGAGGAGGCAGCTACCAAGAAAAATTTCGAGTTTGTATTTTTTTTGTTGGGCACAGAAAACAAGGCAAAATATTTCTTCTGGTTGAGATAAGTTGGTCTGAAAGTTTTTTTGTCTATTGCTATAAATTTTCCAGATAATAAAAATTTCTCTTTCACAGGTTTTTCCTGGGTCATTGGACCAAAAATACTGTCTGAAATTTATGGTTGAATGTGGTTTATTTATTGTTCATGAAAATGTTGTAGAAACTCTTTTTGTGTTTCAGTCCTTATTGTTTATGAGAAAAATCTAATTTGTAGCAGAAAAACAAATTGGGTTGGGCATTAAACAATGTTATAAACGGAGTTGAAAACCAGGTTGGGAGAGTGCTGAAAATTTCTACAGAGTCAACCTTGGCCATTCCTCACTTGACCACCCACCTAGACTATCCATCCACTTCATCCAAAGGAGAATTAATCTTTGTAAAGGTTGTGATGTTGATTTGATTTTTATATGTTCATAAAACACTAACCTCACACTCTATATGAAACTTATGTAGAATGATCTATGTTCTAAGCTGTGTATGAGTCATGTGCATTGTGAAAAATCATTGAATGTAAATATATACTTCAAATACTTCATCATTCCAAGGCATATAAGATAGCAAATCCTCCTTCCAAAGGCATACAAAGGTCCATAGGTTCATTAGACAATTTTGACCAACTTTGACCAAAGTTGACTTTTTCAATAGATTGACTCGGTCAAAGGAGCAGTTTTACTTGGTCAACAAGAACAACCAGCAAAGCATACACTCTTATCATCGGCATTCAACTACTTGAAGACTTTGGAAACAAATTTGATCCTTCCAAACTTGGTTTCATGCATATATGGATTAGTAGGGAAATATTAATGTATTTTTCCTAAGTTTCGGATTAAACAAGCCTAAGCCAAGTTTTAATAATTCAGATCAGATTATAAATGGCATCTTCAAATCAAATTTTTGCATGGAGTTGATTAGTATGATCTTCAAAGGCATCTGTGTTACCGGATCTACCACCCCAATGTGTAGGATCCGCGGATCCACAGATCAGATACGTATCCAGATTGAATCCGCCTCGAATCCACCATGGAAACCTATTCCCTGCAGAAGGAAACATATCCTGGTCCCATGAACGGATCCTGTGAAAAATAAAAAAAATCTTGAAATTTTCAAATGGATCCTGTGAAAAATCAAACAATTCCTGAAAATTTCAAATGGATCCTGCAACTTCCAGTGCTTCTATGACCCATTGGTCCTTCGTAATATTACTTTTTAATGAAAAAATAAAAAAACCCTAAACACCTAATGGCTAGAAGCGTAAACCCCATTCCTGCTCAAGGTCTGATCTATCCTTATGTCAAGATATGCTCTTGAACTTTGATATATCAATATCAAGGTCTGCTCTGAACGTTTTTATTTGATATATCTTTATGGTCAAGGTCTGTTGTCAAGGGCTGATCTATCGTTATGTACTATGTTGTTGCTCACTTCACCTAGATTGTTTTGTAGTCTTGCCATAGTGTTCAAGAAAACCACTTTATTCCCTGCTGATAGGGACATGTGGATGTGGCTCACAAAAAAACTATTCTGACCTGCTTCAAGTTCATGCGGAAATGGATTTTAAAATTACCAATATCACAACTTATCAAATTATCAATTATGGTACATGAACTCTCTTTTTTGGCAATAACTTATAGTTCTACTCTTGTGTTTCCTAAATAGTTTTGTTTCTTCATTCTATTTTTCTATTTATTATAAAAATATTTTTATATTTGTTTGTACTTGACGTTTCCAAGCTGTATCCAGATCCTGGGTTTTAAAAATCTAGTGAATCCGTATCCGGATCTGGATCCGAATCCGTATCTGTATCCTAGTATCTTAGTCTTCAACATCATCCAAGGAATTTTCCCAACATTTGCTCATGATTATGGATTAACAGGTAATTATCAATCAGACTTTCCAAAGTCTGATTTAAAAATGCCCAAGTTTAGCAGAGCAGAAATTCAGCCAATGAAAATAAAATTTTATGGCTGATTTCACATGATGGATCCTACTCAAATGTGACATGCATAATTATCTAGCTTTTAGATATGGTTTTTCACTTGTTTTAGGGGCCCACTCAGCAAGGGAAAATTAGAGAGGGTGCAAATTGCTTCAAGGGGGAGCAAATTGCTCATTTCTAGCTATTTACTCATGCTCCAACTCTCTGCATCAGCCTTCCACATCAACTGGGTATCACTATCATTATCTTACTCAACATTTTTGTGATCTACATCACAGCATATTTGGTCCATACAAGCTCCACTTCAGTCAAGTGCACCCCACTTGAGGGGGGCAACTTGGCCACTTGTATTCTTAGCAATGTAAAGATTTAATCTAAACCATTGAGTGGCAAATGAGACCCAAATGAATATCTCAGCATCAATCTCATTAGGGTTAGGGATTTTGCTCTTCTTTTGAGTTATAAAAGAGAGAGGGTGCCCCCCTTGTAAGGGTCGATTTCTGGAATAATATCAGAGTTGTGATTTTTTGCATTTACTCTCTTGTCTACCTTGTGTCTTCGAGTGTTGAGATTTTGATTCTTGCTTTCTTGTGGTGATTCTATGATAGTTTCATGATGATATGAGATATTATTGTTGCAATATTTTCTTGTATATGGGTTTAAATCTCATATTGTTGTTTAACTTGAGATTTTAGCAAGAAGATGGGATTTAGAATAGAATGAGAAATCTTTTATTTCTAGTTTTATTTCTCTCTCCCATCATATGATTTTCTAAACTTGTTTGTGGCTAAGATACTGATCTATGGATTTTCATAGCGACCTCCTTGTCTTAGTTTGTTTATGAGTAGGTTGGAGTGAAAGGGGATTCTAGGGCGACTTCAGATCGAAAAGGTTTTGTGTATTGTTTGTAGCCTCCACGAAGTTGGGGAGCCATTTCATTTAGATCACCATCTTGGAGGGGTAAATTGCAGTGTTCCACGGGGACGCGTCCCCCAGGGTCAGGGGTTCACCCCCTGAGTTTCCCACACCCCGGGGGCTAGGAGGCTCCATGGGAAACGTTTTCCAACGCCCCCCTTTCTGAGAAACGTGAGGAAACGCAAGTCTAGGATATTCTTGGAATCGGGGGCTCCCACACACACCCACCCCCCTCCCACACACCCCCACCCCCCTCGAATTTTTAATGTTTTTTACTTAAAAACAAAAATCAATTTAAAAAAACAAGCATTTACTCTTCACGAACATAAGGATGCTAGTATGCAAATGGTGATGGGATGAGGAATTGATATGTTTATATGTTGGGTTCATATTTTTATTTTTTTTCTTTTTTTTTTTATAATTTAGAGACTGACCCCCCTATATAAAAGAGTGTGGCTAAAAGAACTATAAGTTTATAAAAAATGACTGTGGCTCATCTGTGTCACCACTCACATTAACAATTCCCTAATTCCTTCTTTCAAGGAACCGATATCCTCTCCAAAAACCTACATAATCCCATTTCCTTGGTAATTTGTAGAGTAAAAGATAAATTAGTTGAATAGTCAGCTAGAAATACATAAGCTACAAATACGTCAATATCCTAAAAATTAAAGAGTACAGCTAAAAAAAATGACTATGGCCCATCAGTGTGACCAATTAGTTTAACAGTTCCCTATTGTCTTCTTTGAAGCAGTTGAGATCCTCCCAAAAATCTAAATGATCCCATTTCCTTGATAGACCAAACTAATATTATGACAAGGCCTTCATGGAAGAGATGAATTAGCACTCACTGTGGTTTTTTTCACAATTATATATAATAGAGTCGGTCACAATAGATTGGAAGCAACCCTTGGGACAAATTCAATCCACAGCTACCATGAGAGATGTTGATCAGAAGAGACAAGCACATATTTTAGCTACAAATAAAAAGGAAGTAGGCGAAGAGCGTATCAATATCAATGATACCACTATTTAAAAGATCAAATACAGAAAGGGGAGATGGTAGCCCCAAAAGCCTTGCTGGCCAAATATAAAATATGTTTTACTCAATCTAGGATCATTCACCCATCTTCTCTCTTCTCTTCTCCACTACTTGTATTATACAACAGCACATTCATTTATTTAAGTGATTGAACTTCATCAACATTTCACATGTCCCCCGGATGTGGGTGCCAGCATGATCAACAGTTGGCGCGCAGTGCCTCGGTCCAAGAGCCCTCCGCGTGGCACTCTGCATGTAGACGAGACGTCCATCAATCCCACCACCTTGGCTTCCAAATCTTCTTCTCGCGTGCGGAAGGAGAAGGCCATCATTTCCAGGCCTGCGACGTACGTTGGTGACACCCTGTCTTCCTCTTGCACATTCATGGCAGAGTATATGAGTTTAATGCAGGCTGGTACATGGTTAAGGTGGCGATTTGAAGCACATCGCCATGGAATATTGGGGTATTGTCTTCGTTGGGTTCAGCATATCTCTGTCTCAGATAGTGTCTTCTGCGCGATTCGAAGCCTAGTTTCAGCCTCAGGGTGGTGATCTTCTGATTCTGCTTGGCATTCTCCACAGGTCTGTCAGTCTGCACTACATAGATCTTTTTACAGGTTTTCGCAGCGTGGGAAGCTCCCACCATCTCGCTCTCTTTCTGCGCAGAGTTTGGCCCTTCCTGCAGAGCCCAGGCCTCCGGCTGATAAACATGTCCAAGCAAAGAGGAATGCCTCGACGTGCCAACACGGGTAGAGGGAAAGCCCAAAGAGGGTTTAGTGTGCAAACTGAAGATGGGTATGAAAATCATATCACCAAACCAGTCCGCATCCTTATAGACAACTGGGAAGGCAAGGTGCTAAACCAGCGGCTCGCTACTGGGCAGGGTGGTAGCCAAATCAACCATTATTGGCTTGTTAAAAACATGCTGGGCAATCTTGTGGAAGATATGCTCAGCAATAGTTCGAAATTGCATGATACTGTTCTTGCTGTGAAAGCAAAGATGATGGAAATGGACACTCAGCTCACAAGTTTGGACAACACCTTCGCCTAGAATTGCACGGCAAGGAAGGCTGGGCATGATGGCCTCGTGGACGGTGGTAGTGGGAGCGCAACTAGGGGCAGGTGGTGGGACGCCAGCTCAGTCCCGGCTCCACAGCTGGTACACGTCCCTCCTTTCCCCATTCCTTCGACCGTGGAACCTCTGTTCAAACAGGCGAAGGAAGTTGGTGGCCCGAACATTGAGCCTCCACAAACTGCTTTGGCGACTACTACCAACACGACCAACATTTCGCAGGAAGAAGGATGGGGATGCCCCATCATTTCGGAAACCCCCCCCCCTCTTGAAGCATGCTCAAAACGTCTTCAGAAACAAACTGTCGTTTCAGGTTTTTTTGTTCTCATTGTCTAGTTTGGCTCTCTCTGTTTATTTTTGAAAAAGAACTCTGTGATTATGTCAAATACCAGCTACTATGACCGTCTTACAGTCTTGAACAGTTTCAGTAATAGTTTCTCAGAAGGCCCTCCATTTTTGAGAGACTTGGGTGGTGGCTTCACCACTTGAGACCTCCTCCGGTCAGGGCATTTTTTGTAAACCTCATTTTCACAAACTAATAGAATTTTGCAGCATTACAAAAAAAAACATTTCACATGTCAAAACTTAAGATCTTGGATGATAGAAGCTTCAAAGTTTTGATTTGAGATCCAATAGGGTCGATGGTTGTTCAATGTTGAGAGGAAGGAATGCATTGCAATCTTATCAATACCAGATCAATCACCAAACCAGTTAACCCAAAAACAGGAATGAGAGCAGAGCCAGTAGAACATCAGAAACAAAAACCACTCCACCAAAAAAATACGTAAAATATTCAAATTTTGATTTACAAATATGCATTCATGTCCTTCCATGTGAATCCAAACCATTATACACAAATATGCAAAGTTTTCTCATGTATACAGCAATTAAGGGTTTAGAATTGGATTTTAATTTTAAAGTGAATTTGGTGGCCCCACGTGCACTCATATGGAAGGGTATGAAACTGGTCAATTTAGACTGGAAAGACTGGTTCTGTACAAAACTGGTCATTTCCAGTTTGATGACCTGGTTCTGCCTGAAAACCCCTCACAACCAATCCAAACAGCTGGTTTAGGAAGTGTTAGTCTGGTTCTAATAACATTGTTGTAGTGCATTAGGTATGTTGGACCTTCTTTAGTCCAATCTATTTCAATCTTTTTGACCACCATGAGAAACTTCTCAAGCTCTAGGGACTTCTTCCTTGGACTCTTTTCCTACAAATACTTCTATCTCAAGTTTTTTATGCATCTAATATCAAGATTGTATGATCTAGACTCTAGACTCTAGACTCTAGAGGGATTGTACATCTAGCGGACCTAAACTATTGTCATCTTGCCTTATCAACCATATCATTGGCAAATAGAACAACATGACTCCAAGGCTTGCTCTACTTGGGGCCCTTTTGAATGAAAAAGAACTCATCTATGAAATTTGCTTTGAATTATCACAACTCTAAAGTATGGCCTTTCTTCTTGGAGTACAGACTTCAAAATTAGGACTAAAAGTTTGATAAAGTAACATTAGCATGTAATAAGGGTTGCATATGTATAAAGTGACCAACTATAGGTTAATAGGTTAGCATCTCCATCAAACTTGGATTTGTTTCTGAAGTTTTTCTTTTATTTGACCACTTCATACATCAACTTCTTCTACTTTGTCTCTATGTATTGTGTTTGTTTATTCTTCACTACATTTCGGACACCGCTCGCTAATGGTGTCATTTCTTGTCAAAATATATTGTTGCCTTGATGACAAAACAATTTGCCACATCATAATTTAAATAAATATTTCTCGAGTATTTACACACCTAGTCCCCTACTTAGTGATAACCTATGGTATGTTGATTGTGTTTTTTTACGTTGACTTTGTCTAGGAGAAAAGGACAATCTTTCACTAAATGATTATTTGATCCACAAATCACACAATTTAAATTGGTTGAGACCTTGAAGGGATGGTAAGTACCTATACTAATGATAGATGTAATAGTGACCAATCACCTGTAAATCCACCCTACCAACCAAATTCTTGAAGGATTTTATAAGGGTGCCACAATGTTATCAAAACCAGACCGATCATTGAACCGGTAGAGCCCAAATTGTGAACCGGACAGGAATTGGAAAAAGATTGGGAAACAAACTGGTAGACTAAAAAATACATAAAATACGAGTATTTTGTAAAAAAAACATATATATTCATGTGCATACATATGAATCCAAACCATTCATACACAAATATGCAAAGTTTCTCATATATATAGCAAGTACATGTGCAAATAACCAAAATAGCATCAAGTGCAATACATCACTGAAGTTTTGAACCAAAATACATAACAAAGAGGCATCACAAGGGGCTTAGGGTTAGATTAGATGCTTTAGATTAGGTATTTTTATGTTTGTTTTTTTTTAAATTTGAGTTCGTGGGTTCCCGAACATTGTCGAACGGCACTGTAAGGACCGGACCGGTTCCGTACGAAACCGGTTGGTTCAACGGTTTTGGGTCAGTTTCGTACGAAACCGACCAGTTCACTGGCAGCTCGAGATCAATTTCCAGCTCAAGCAATTTTGGCCCTTTACCAGACCGGCAAACCCTATAAACAGGTTGGACCGATCGTTTTTTCCTAAGTCAGGCTGGTTCTAATAACACTGGGGTGCACACTACATACTAACACAATAATAGACAACATAATCAAAGGGAATAATAAATGGTGGAATAATAATCGAAGGGAATAATAATTAATGATGTTGCAACAAGTACATGTAAGGCAAAGACAAACGTAATCGAATTGAATAATAAATGTCACATGCATTAATGATGTTGCAATGAGTACACAGAAGGCAGGCTAAGGTAGGCTACACACGATCGTGCATATCATCTCTGATCTAATCACATGTCATAACATTGTTATTTAGCACCCTAAGTTGGTTATGGTGGTTTAACGACCTAAACCCTAACCTCAACATTATCATATTAATATGGTCACATCAGTCACATATTTAGTGACACATATTTCCTTGTTACGTTCTAACACACCCCGGACATGAAAATAAGATTCTTAACTTATTACCCGCCTTAAAAGAAGACTTGAGACTTTTACAATTCAAGTCTCTTACAAAGGAGAAGGCCACACATAAGTCAGCTCCCATTTACCATGTCACCCAAGTACCCATCCACAGTGCCCACTGATTTTCTTCTAGAAGAACCAAATGGGTATGATGTGTGTCTTCAACTGCTTCTCAAAAACCTCCATTTTATTGCCATCACGATAATGACAAATGTCGAATATTNCATCACGATAATGACAAATGTCGAATATTGTTCTCTCTCTCTCTCTCTCTCTCTCTCTCTCTCTCTCTCTCTCTCTAATGCACTCACACACAGAGACACACATTTGCAAGGGTTTGCTTTCATGAACGGTGTATGTGTCCTCTGTCCATCTCCGCCATGCATTCTTCTTGGGCTGCTCCCCATCATAGCAATTTCTCTCTTTCATAATCCTTCATGGGTTATGGAGTCGGTACCAACCCTCATTAACTACTTTGTTTCATCAAACATTGCAACATCATGGAGTTTGATGCAATCCATATGAAACAACTCCAAGATAAAAACTTAGTAAACACTATAATCTTAAAGTTGCCACAAATTTTTCAACTGTATTGATTTCATCGTTGATTGTTCAAGTAACACAATGATTTCTAGTAATGCCACGAAATCTATGGATTTCATTGGAAGAAGGTAATCTTTTCTTTATGTTATGTCTGTCATTTCCTACAAAAGACCATGGGGTTCATATTATTTGTACAAGATAAGTGTCTGAAAGGTAATCAAACTAATATGTAGTTAGATTTAAGTAGATTGTGTCGATAAGATACTTTAGTTTGTTTGGCACACTAGTTAAACAATAGGATTGATTATAGAGTTGTTTCAATCATGAGGTGTCCTATATAATATATATACAACATGTCATCATGAGGTGTTATATATACAACATGTCCTATATAATATATATCACAAACAAACTCTGAATTTAACACACAATGCTTGATAGTCTTCAGACCGCAAAGATCGTTACAAACCACTCTTAAAAATGACTAAGCTTTTGATCCCAGCTGGTCGCACTAAACGTCGAGGGAGAGCATACACTAATGGTCCTTAAGACACATTACACTTGAGATTGTTGTTTTTCAAAATCCAAATCGTAGAACACACGGGCTTAGAGGATACACAGTGCTCAACTCAAAGACACAGATTTCAGCACTCTCAACTCCAAATGAATCAAATGATCGGAGGGGAGTCTTATTTATACAAAATGAATCGGTGACAATAGACTGGCAACTGCAAGTAAAAGCAAAGATTCAATTCAAATGGTGGTAGATCAAATCGTACCCTTTGTCGGATAAGTCATTCAAGCCATGTGAAGGAGTCAAAGTACAAGGGACTCAAACTAACAAAATAAACAAACTTTACAAGGTGGAGCTACTCTTAGCAACCCACTAGACTTTCAATCTAAGTTACCAGGATACGGATTCGTATCCAGGTCCGGATACGGATTAGCTAGATTTTTTAAAACCCAGGATCCAGATACGGCAAGGAAATAACAAGTACAAACACATATAAAAATATTTTTATAAAAAAATAGGAAAATAGAATGAAGAAACAAAATTGTTTTGGAAACACAAGAGTCGAACTATAAGTTATTGCCAAAAAAGAGAGTTCATGTACCATAACTAATAATTTGATACATTGTGATATTGATAATTTTAAAAACCATTTCAGCATGAACTTGAAGCAGGTCATAGTAGTGTTTTTGTGAGCCACATCCACATGTCCCTATCGACATGGAATAAACTTTAAAGTGTTTTTCTTGAACGTTGTGGCAAGACTACATAAAAATGTTGGTGAAGTGAGCAACAACATAGTACATAAAGATAGATCAACCCTTGACAACTGACCTTGACTATAAAGATATATCAAATAAAATTGTTGAGAGAAGACCTTGATATTGATATATCAAAGTTCAAGAGCATATCTTGACATAAGCATAGATCAGACCTTAAGCAGGAATGGGGTTTACGCTTTTAGCCATTAGGTGTTTAGGGTTTTTAAAGTTTTTCATTAAAAATGATTTTTTGGGGGGATCAATGGGTTCTAGAAGCAGTGGAAGTTGCAGGATCGGTTTGAAAATTTTAGGAATTGTTTGATTTTTCACAAGATCCGTTGGAAAATTTCAAGAATTTTTTTTATTTTTCACATGATCCGTTTCATGGGACCGGGATACATTTCCTTCTACAGGGAATCCGTTTCCATGGTGGATCCGAGGCGAATCCGATATGGATACATACCGGATCCGTGGATCCTACACACTGATGTGGTGGATCCGGTAACACAGCTTTCAATTAATCATGGGAATCCCGACCGACCAAAGAAATACATCCTTCTTCCCCATCACCCAAATCAACACCTCCAAAAGGTCAGTCAAAAGATTGATAGAGTCCTTCATCTAAATCATAATCATTAAACCCAAATTCGATGTCCGAAAAAAGGCAATATGAAAAACACT
Source organism: Pseudotsuga menziesii (assembly GCA_001517045.1). Classification (NCBI taxonomy): domain Eukaryota; kingdom Viridiplantae; phylum Streptophyta; class Pinopsida; order Pinales; family Pinaceae; genus Pseudotsuga; species Pseudotsuga menziesii. The sequence goes on along the minus strand of LPNX011070635.1, from coordinate 263,370 downwards.
GCTCAATATCATATCCGAACATGGTTTTGTTTGGGTTACAGCAAAATTCTCCTTGGAAGATGGACTCAACTTTATAGTTGAGTGGGATCATTTGTGTGTAGATCTAGTCATCAACTCTTCTGCCATCTTAATCCCGCTTGATGTACTTATGTTGAGTGTAGACCGAAGGTTCAAGAGGAGAGTAGGTCCCACCAAGATGTCGCAGCTTAAATTTAAACCACATGTGGTTTTGATGGTCTACGATCATATCTTCCTGCAGATGTAGAATAAAATTTGCCCGTCTTTGCACCTAATCTTTTCTAGGACGGAATTTGTCCAAGAAAACTTCTATCCACCCTAACCATTGTTGTTGAACTAATGTGGATGGATCTCCACAGACAATTATCTCTCCTTGCTCACGACAAAATTGCAGGATTAAAATATAACTATTCCAAGTTAAATAACCTGGTCTGAGACCAACATAATACAACTCTTTTCTATTGGTATAAGCAGTATCAATCCAAATGTCATTAAGTTGTTGTAGTTGGTGGAGAGCATTTTCCAAGCCTAAGAAAGCTTGTTTCTCCCATCTTTCTAGAGTTTGGATCTTCATGGGACACTAGTTAATTTTCCTTACCAGAGAGAAGGCTAGGCATTTGTCTACTTCCTTTTTGCTGGCATATTTTAGAAACTGTTCTCTCTGTCTCTATCATGGGACATTTATAGATCCTTAATCTTGCCTTCTTCTCCGGTTCCTTTCCTTTATTGTTGCTTGAACTGGAGGCTCCTACACTGAACATGTTTAAATTAGGCTTCGGCTGCAATTCTTCTTGGTTAACATATCAGCAACACAATTAAGATAACCAGGTTTATAGACAATATCAAAGTGAAAATTTTGAAGCCATAAGAACCATTTCAAAATCCTAGAATTATTTTATGCCATCAGGTTTTCTTTCTTAAAAATTCCATGCATAATTTTTAGATCAGTTCTAATTAAAAACTCTACAGGCTTCAAATATAACTTAAAATGGTCTATTATCTTTTTAACAGCAAGAATCTCTTTGTGGCTCGAGAGGTAGTTTAATTCTGCATTCTTGAATGAACCTGAGGTGAAGCCACAGATCTCTTCTCTATCTCCATGGTTTTCTATTAGAATACCTCCCCATGCTGCTTTGGAGGCATCAGTTTCTATGACAAGGTCTCCAGTACCTTGTGGAAGAGAGAGAGAGCAAGAAATTGTTTAACTTTTTCTTTGATTCTTCTTACAGTTGTTGTCATTTCTAAATTCCATTTTGAGGATTCTTCTTCATGTTAGATTTTTATCAATTAGACAATATTATCTTAGGATCTTATCTGGGAGAATAACATGCACAGCAATCAATCATAAGAGACAATAGACACAAAGATTTTCCTCAGGGAAACCATAAAGGAGAAAACCTCGCAACTTCCTCAGAGATAGAATGTGCACCAATGGCAGCAGTAAAACCCAAAGACAGAAAAGATGATCTCCACCAATTATTCTCTCTCTTATCCCAGCTCTTTCTCTCTCACTCATGTGCTACAACTGAGTGTGAGTGACTGTGTGTTAAATAGAGAGGCTCACTCTCTATTTATACGAGTTTCCGACTTGACAATAACTTGCCAAGGCCGACTTCTCTAGGAGAGTCTAATAACCCTAGTGCCCCGAAACTGTGGGGACTTTGACCCCTGATCAACTAGGAGGGTTAACCTCTATGACTTTACATGACTTGATTACATTAATGATTCTCCCGATAGGAACATCGGGGATCAATGAAATACAATATATGAAATATACAAGTGAATGCATTCTGAAGTTACAAATACATCAACACTCCCTCTTAACTAGGAAGGTATTCTCTTGACACAATACATCAGCACAAGTCTTCTTCTCTGGATCATCATCACAACTGGATCATCATCGAAACTGGATCATCACTGGATCATCATCAAAACTGGATCATCATCAAAGCTGGATCATCATCGAAGCTCGATCATCACTGGATCATCATCAAAACTAGATCATCATCGAAGTTGGATCATCACTGGATCATCATCATCATCACTGCTTCTACGATCTCGATCAACTGGTGCTATCTCTCAATTCTTCTCGTCATAGGAAGTTCTATAGAGCCAACCCTTTTTCATGCTAGTTGTAGGCCTAGCCTCCATGTAGGTCTTCATCTTCTTCAGCACTTATATCTGACCATGGGAGGAACACATCCAGCATCCTTGTCAGAAAGGCCTGCCCAGCACTTACATCTGACCATGGGAGGAACACATCCAGCATCCATGTCAGAAAGGCACGCCCAGCACTCACATCCATCGGCATGGTAGGACACACCATCTACCATCCGAGAAAAGGCCCAGCACTTACATCCATTGGCATGATAGGACACACCATCTATCATCCAAGGAAAGGCCCATCACTTACATCTACTGGCATATTAGGACACACCATCTACTATCCATAGAAAGGCACAACACTTATATCTGTTGGCATAGTAGGACACACCATCTATTATCCAGAGAAAGGCACAGCACTTATATATGACCTAGTTAGAAAGGCTCAGCACTTACATATGACCTAGTCAGAAAGGCCCAACACTTGCATCCTCTGGCAAAGTAGGGCACACCATCTACTATCCAAGGAAAGGCTCAGCGCTTACATCCACTAGCATGGTAGGACACACCATCTACCATCTAGAGAAAGGCTCTGCACTTACATCCACTGGCATGATAAGACACCCCGTCTACCACCATGTCAGAAGGGCTCCGCACTTACATCTGACCCAGTCAGAAAGGCTCTGCACTTACATCTGACCATGGGAGGACCCGCCTACCACCTTGTCAGAAGGGCTCCGCACTTACATCTGACCAAGTCAGAAAGTCTCTGCACTTACATCTGACCATGGGAGGACCCGCCTACCACCATGTCAAAAGGGCTCCGCACGTACAACTGACCCAGTGAGAAAGGCTCTACGCTTACATCTGACTATGGGAGGACCCGCCTACCACCATGTCAGAAGGGCTTCGCACTTACATCTGACCATGGGAGGACCCGCCTACCACCATGTCAGAAAGGCTCACAGACTCATCACTTCCTCGTGGAAGGAACCTCGATCTGGAGAACACCAAGCTTCTCCCTGAAGTACTCAAACTTCACTCTGGCTAATGGCTTGGTCAACACATCAGCTATTTGCTCGTCCGTCGCAACATATTGGAGCTTCACTGCTCCTCTCTGCACCATATCCCTGATAGAGTGATATTTGATATCGATATGCTTCAACTTGTCATGGAACACAGGGTTCTCTGACAACTTCACACAACTTTGGTTGTCGCAATATATACAAGTAGCATCCAACTGGAGATCAAATAAATCAGATAGTAGCTTTCTCAGCCACACTGCCTCACAACTAGCCGAACAAGCTGCGACATACACTACTTCGGCTGTACTCAGTGCCACGCAAGACTGCTTCCTGCTAAACCAAGAGATCACACCTGATCCCATACTAAAGCAGCACCCCGAAGTGCTCTTCCTATCAATGGCACTGCCTGCCCAATATGAATCAACATAACCTTCCAGGTTAATCTTCTGATCCCCCTCAGACTTGAGCCCATAATCAATTGTACCTTTCAGGTACCTCAAAATATGCTTTGCAACAATCAGGTGAACATGTCTTGGATCTGTCAGGAACTGGCTCAATGTGTTCACCGCAAAGCAAATATCTGGTCTCGTATTCGCCAGGTACATCAAGTACCCAATCATCTGACGATACATCATAGCATCAACCGACTCTGATGAAGCAACACTCAATAGCTTCAGGTTCGATGCCATAGGTGTAGGCATGGCCTTGCAGTCCATCATCCCGAACCTCTTCAGGATCTCTACTGCATACTTCCCTTGTCCCAAGGAGATTCCATCTGTATTCTGCCACACCTCCATGCCCAAAAAGTAGTGCATCATACCTAAGTCCTTCATCTCAAACTCGGCAGCACGCTTCCTCTTTGTATCAGCAATCAACCCATCTACAACTATTACAAACAGATCATCTACATACAGTAGGAGTATCACTAGGTTCCCTTCTTCAACCTTGTAGTAAAGGTTGGAATCTGCTTTACTCTTGGTAAAGCCCAAACTGGATAGGAAGCTGTCAATTCTGTCGTACCATGTCCTGAGTGCCTGTTTCAAACCGTACAGGGCTTTCTTCAATTTACACACGAGTCTCCCTGTCATGTGTCTCAAAACCGAGTAGCTGCTCCACATACACTTCCTCTTCCACTACACCATTTAAGAAAGTAGTCTTGACATCCATTTGGTGTATCTTCCATTTCATTACTGCAGCCAGAGCAAGTACTGATCTAATGGAAGTGTATCTGGCTACAGGTGCAAAAGTTTCTTCATAATTTATTCCTTCTTTCTGGGAGAAGCCATGAGCCACAAATCTTGCTTTATATTTCTCTATGTTGCCATTTGCAGCATGCTTGATCTTGTAGATCCACTTGGAAGTCACAACAGACTTCCCCTCTAGTCTAGGGACAACATCCCAGACATCATTCTTCATGATCGACTGGTACTCCTTGATCATAGCATCCTTCCATTCTTTCTTCTCTGTCGCTTCTTCATAGTTGGAAGGTTCTTTATTAATGATGTCACATAATAGGGCTACATAACCAGAGCAGGACCTAGTTCTTTTCCTTTCTCTATGCATTTCTTCTGGAGCCCCATATCTTTCTACACCTTGGATAGCCTCTTGTACCCATGCAGGTTTCCTCTTGTGAGGATTCTTCTCTTGGGGTGGATCTACAGGTTCCTGGGGTTCTTCTATTTCTCGATCTTCATCTTGACTTGCATCATTCATAGTTGTATCTTGAACTCTAGGTACTTCTGTTTCTTCAGAGTCCTCAACTGGTCTCTTTCTGGATTTGTTGTAAGCTGAGTCTTCGTCGAATGTTACATCTCTGCTAATGTCGATCTTCTTGAATCCTGGGAAGTATATTCTGTAAGCTTTCAAGCTTTCACTATATCCCACAAATATACCCTTCTTTCCAAAAGGATCTAACTTTGTCCTCTTTTCTTTTGGAATGTGTATGTACACTGGGCAGCCAAATACTCTGAGATGGCTGACTTCCGGTTTCTTGCCGGAAAAGACTTCTTCGGGTGTCTTGTTCTCGAGTACTCTGTGTGGAGTACGGTTCTGTACATACACCGTTGTCCTGGCAGCTTCTGCCCATAGATGCATGGGAAGATCTTGATCATGACACAGTGCCCTTGCAGCTTCCATGATTGTTCTATTCTTCCTTTCTGCAACCCCATTCTATTGTAGATTATATGGAGTGGTCAACTCCCTCTTAATCCCTGAATCTCTGCATAATTCTTTGAATTCATTTGATGAGAATTCTCCGTCGTTGTCTGATCGAAAGGTCTTGATTTTCTTTTCTGTTTGGTTCTCGATCAAGGCTTTGAATTCTTTGAACGTGCTGAATACTTCATCTTTGTTTTTCAAGAAGTATATCCATGTCTTCCTAGAAAAATCATCAATGAAAGAAACATAGTATACATACCCACTCAATGAACTGGATGAAATAGGACCGCATACATCGGAGTGGATGATTTACAAGATTCCTTTTTCCTTGCTCTCGCTACTTGGAAATGTCTTCTTTGTGTTCTTTCCTTTTGCACATCCTTTGCATACACCATCACGTTTTGTCTGTATTTTTGGAAGACCTTCAACAACTTTGCTTGCAAGCGGTCTATAGTGCACATGTGCAAGCCTTCTATGCCAAAGTTCATTTGGCTCTACTGAGTCATGGACCAAAGCTTGTTCTGGTTGGCCCTTCAATTTGTATAGTCCTCCCTCTTGCTCCCCAATCACTATTGCATCATCTATAGTCTTTCCCTTTGGCCACATAAGGACTTGGCCATCTACAAATGCAACCCTTATGCCTTTTGCATCCAATGTAGATATGGAGAGGAGATTCTTCTTTAGTCCTGGTACAAACAAGACATCCTTCATCTTCATGGACTTTCTAGAGTCCAGTTTATAGGAGGATTCACCACTACTTTTTATTGGATACTGGTAGTCATCCCCAAGTTTCACCTTGTGAGGTGACTCATGTTCGGACAGTTTCACAAAGGATTCTTTGAATCCCGTCATATGTTTGGAAGCCCCACTGTCTATAAGCCAATCATTGCTTCCATGTGTGATAGTTCCTGTCAGAGCGGAAATCAAAACATATTCTTCATCACTTGAAGAATCGTCACTTTCTTGTTTGATTCTCTTTATGGAAGGTTCATCATCCTCTGCAGCATGAGCATGATGTCTTCTCTCATTTCCCTTCTTCTTGTGAAAGCCACTTTTGTTTCTAGGACAATCTCTGACATAGTGTCCTCTCTCATCACAAGTAAAACATCTGAGTTTAGATAAATCTCCGTTAGGTCTTCTCGGGTTATCTTTCTGGTGAGAATGCTTACCTTTGGGATGTGATAGTCCCTTCTACTTTTCTTGGTGTGTACTGTGAGAGCTTGATCTTCACTTCCCATCTTTTCTTCTTGAGCTATTATTCGAGCTTCTTCTTGTGAGCATTCCTCCCGCGGTCTTCTGAAGGTGACTAGCTTTCTTCTAGCACAAATCCTTTGAATGAAGGAGTCCCATGACCTAGGGAGACTATTCAAGGTGGTCATCACAATCTCTACATTCTCCACTTCTTCATCTACTACTTCAAGTTGCTCTTTAATCTGGGAGACCCTTGTAAAGTATGATTGTATGGTCTATGCATTCTGGATCTTCACATTCTTCAACTGGTTCCTCAAAGTCATCTTCTGATTTATGTTCTTTCCTTCAAACAGCTTGGTTAAGGCTTCAAACATCTCTTTAGGTGTCTTTAGGGAGGACACCTGTGGTATGAGGTGATCCTTGATTGAATCAGCAATAATCCTCTTGGCCATGATCAAGTTCTTCTTGTGTAAGGCCTTAGCTTCATCTCCCTCTGGAGCTGGAACCTCTCCACTGATGTAAGAGTCCAATTCATTTTCTTCAAGAACTAGGGAGATCCTATACTTCCATGATCGAAAGTTATCAGCTCCCTCAAGCTTTTCATCAAGCTTGGTGTGATGAGACATCTTAATTGAGAACCTCAAATGGAAATACAAAAGATTTAGACCTTACCAATTTGAGAAGCTAAAAACTGGATTTGGAGCTGATCTTCTGCAATGCTGGTTTTCTAGTTCCAGGGCAAATTAGGGTTTGACTTTCTCGGAGTTCTACCCAACCAAAAACCTCGATTTTTGTCTCTAAACTTTGATTTGAGGAGGAGAGTAATCCTAGCCTGGGCTCACTCAAAAATTCTCCTTCAGTGAAAAGCCCTAATTTCTCGATGTAGTGGTAGGTCAAAAACTAAAAGTGCTCAGAATCGGATTCTGCTTCGATAGAAAGATGTGCCCTTCAATGGAGAGTCAACCTAGCCTTCTTTTGCTGATGGATTGTGGAGAAAGACCCAAAAAGTAAGAAGCCCTAGCTTCTGCAGCTGCACAGTGTCTTCTTCTCAAGTTAGCTCTGATACCATGTTAGATTTTTATCAATTAGACAATATTATCTTAGGATCTTGTCTGGGAGAATAACATGCACAACAATCAATCACAAGAGACAATAGACACAAAGATTTTCCTCGAGGAAACCATAAAGGAGAAAACCCCGCAACTTCCTCAAAGATAGAATATGCACCAGTGGCAGCAGTAAAACCCAAAGACAGAAAAGATGATCTCCACCAATTGTTCTCTCTCTTATCCCAACTCTTTCTCTCTCACTCATGCGCTACAACCGAGTGTGAGTGACTATGTGTTAAATAGAGAGGCTCACTCTCTATTTATACTAGTTTCCGACTTGACAATAACTTACCAGGGCCGACTTCTCTAGGAGAGTCTAATAACCCTAGTGCCCTGAAACTGTGGGGACTTTGACTCCTGATCAACTAGGAGGGTTAACCTCTATGACTTTACATGACTTGTTTACATTAATGATTCTCCCGATAGGAACATCGGGGATCAATGAAATACAATATATGAAATATACAAGTGAATACATTCTGAAGTTACAAATATATCAACACTTCAAGCGTTGTTGCGGAATGTATATGTCATTTGCTTGACCTTTGTAAAATGGCTTGAAGTAATTTAGACTCCCCAAAAATCTCTGGCGATGAACTTTTTCCAATATTTGATCTGGAAAATGAGAAAATACGTTCAAGACATAGTCTTGAAGAATAACTTGGCCTTTATTAATTCTAAAACCGAGGAATTCAATATATGTTTTCCCGATTTCCATTTTTCTCTTTGAAAGCACAAGGCCATGCTTGTAGACTAGCTGATACAATTCCTGCATCTCAAATGCTCCTGCAGGGTCTTTGAACAAATTAGAATATCATCAATGTAAACAAATGCCCACTTTCTATCTCTAAAGATATCTTCCATTCTTTTCTGAAACTCTAATGGAGAATTATTAATACCGAATGGGAGGACCTTCCACCGATATTGTCCATGAGGAACAACAAATGTTATTTTAAATATGTTTTTTGCCTCAATTCCTATCAGGTAAAAACCAGATTTTAGGTCAAACTTACTGAAAATAGTGCATCCTGCAATTTGCAAAAGACTAGACTTATCTGGAAGAGGATATCTAACAGGCTCTAAAGCAGCTTTGAGAGGCTTGTAATTGACAACAATTCTGGGTTTTCCTCTTTTTATTTCTGAATGTTTATTGACTATGAAGGCTCTAGATGCCAAGGGACTTTTGGATGGTTCAATAAGGCCATTATCAAGCAATTCTTTGATTTCTTTTGAATAGAAACCTCTTTCTAAAGGGGACATTAAAGTTGCAGATACTTTTTGGGCTCTAGGTTTGACTAAGGGATTATAAGGTATGGACATAGTATTTTTCCCTTGTCCAGAATGCATTATGGCTTTCAGAGGTGCAGTCTTGTTCTAGCTTTACAGAAATTTCAGACAAGGCAGTATTCTTGTGCATTTCAACATATGTTAGCAGCAATGCATCTTTACATTTTAAATAGTTCTGCAATATCAGGGGTGGGGCTAGACCTTTTAACAGGATTCTTACATTTAAAATTGGCTTCAAAAGACATGGGACAAGAAACTATTCTACCATTTATTGTACATTTGAACAACATTTTATGTCCATCAAAAGGGACTGAACTGACTCTATCCAAAAATTCAGAACCTATAATACAATCTTCTTTAATACTATCTAATCTATTCATAGGTAGAACTTCTTGCAAACCTCCGATCTTTATAAGGAAGTCTGGAACTCTTCCAAGCAGCTGTACAGGAGTCCCTTCAATGACCACACCATGATCTTCGGCTTGTTCCCAGTAGAAGGATGGTATAGCTCCGACTTTTGCTCAGTTAATCTGGCATCTCAAGTCTATCATACAATCTAACTGGCAAGGCTTGAACTCTGGAGGGAAAAACCAAATTTTTATATACATTTTAGGACCTGTGAATGATCCTAATGATGGTTCTAGAGCAGGAAACAGAGTATTTATTTCTTCTCCATGCAGTGAGCCTTTATCTTCAATAATATGTGGGGTACTCTTCGCCTTCACAAATTTCGGGCTTTTTAAAGCTTCTGCATATTCCATACACATTTCATCATGCGATGACTTGTCTATCTCTCTTGATGTGATTTCTAGCATCCTTTTTAGTTCTTCTATTTCTCTGACCAGTTTTCTCAAAGAGCTTTGTTTTTCTTTAATTTGGAGGTGAAGTAAATTCTCCTTATCTTTTCTGAATCTTCGTCTATCCTCATGAAGATCAGGATAGCTTTTATAAAGCTCTGATGGGCTGTAGAATGCTGGATTCTTGCTGATATTATGGGGGAGAGATATTGACTTGTTTTCTTGCTCTTCTAAGACTTTCTATTTAGCTTACAGTCGGGCTAAAGCCTAAAAGTTTATTCTTTTCTTCTCGTAAGTCTTGCCTTTTTACATACTGACTGGTGTCTCAGATAGTTCTTTATAAATCTCAGCAATTCTCATCTCTGGAGAGACCTTTATTCCAGAAAACATATAGAAACTAAATTCAGGAGGACCAGCACAACCCCTAAATTTCCATCCTCATCTGAATCAGAAGAGGCGGATTCAGAAGAATTAGCAAGATCAAATTTATTAAAACCAAGGTCAGAAACAGAGGAACAGTAGATCCTTCATCTGGCAGAAAAACTATTTCTCCTTCAGGATACTGTCCTCCTTCATAAAACCCACCAAGCTGGATCTAGGGTCTTCAGAAAATAATGCTGCAAGTCTGGGCTTATTTTTCTTCCTAGGAAATTTATTTTCCCAATTACCCTTTTTCCCACAAATGAAACATTTCTCTTTATCTGCAAGAGCAAATCTTTTTTTGACAAAGGCCTTACGTTTCTTGAATCCTTTAGATATTTTGTGCCTGTAGGCTTTGTCTGGATGAAATCTTGGAACACTAGTATAAAAATATTTCTTCTTTTTCTTGCAGTTAGTTACAAGATTCTTTGCCAAAATGTCCTCTATTATGAGCTCCACATCCCCAATCAGGCATCTTCGCTGCATCTTTGCAGAACCCTGGGGAAAACAGGGATGAGTGTCGCTTAAAACCTTTGGTTACTCTATGCTCTAGGCAATGTTCTTGCCAAGTTTCCATGTTAAAACCGTAGAGTTGTGCCAGAGAAAGTCCATTCAATGGAATGTTTTTATCTTTCAAGTGTTGTTCTACTGCATCTAGGACATGGCCAGGAAAAATCCTAAGATAGTGCTTGAGATAGGCTGGCTAGTCTGGATTTCCTGAGGAAATGAGCAGATTTTGCATGTAGCAAAAATAGTCTTCCCTCTTACTGAGGTCACAAATTCTAGCAGACATAAACAACGATCCAAGATGTTCATAATCTTTTGTTTCCTCTGGGCCATAAAATTCTCTGCCTAAGGCTTTGAGAATTTGATCATCTGCATCATTGGCTGTGAGCATCTCATCTCGGGCTTCTTGTGGCAACCAACGCCACCATTCAGAGGCTAGGCCTGGCAATCTTGCCACTAACCTTAGAGTGCAAGTTGTTGAGAAGTAATGCTGCCATCTTGAGTCCTTTTATACAATGTCCATTTGGAAAGCAATTGGATTGTTGATCTGACTTCAGCTCTTGACTAGAATTGTATATTAAGGACATGTTGTTCTAGCATTTGAGAGATCAGATTATTTATTCCATTTATTCCAAAATGGAAACTATGAGAAAGAGCTGATGAAGCAGAGGCTTCATTCATTATGTCATCAAAAGTAGGAGGAGGAGGTCCAATGATTGGAGGGTGACCTTGTTTGGAAGAAGATCGACTTTGTTGTTGTGGAATTTCCCTTTTTGGGAATATCATTGCAGCAAGATCATTTTCTGGAAGGGCATTTGGCATCTGTTTGAATTGGGAGACCAAGTTTTTTATTTCCTCTATTTCTACTTCATCTTGCCCAAAATTTAACTTGGGTCTGTCATCTTTGTCTTGAATACTCATCATTCCAAATGAGTATCTTCTCGTGTTCTTTTATTTATGTCCCATAGCGACAAGCTCTAGGGCTGATTGACTAACAGGGATGACTTTCTTTCCTAGTTTTTTCGTTTTAATAAGGAGTTTACCCAAAACGTCTAATCTCTTTTCCAGTTTGACAGAGGTTGTAAAAATAGCATTCTTTATTTCCTCACTGTCGTGCAACATATGATCCATTTTAGCTTCTAACAGAGCAATTTGCTCTTGTTCTTGTTTTGCCTTGTGTTTTAGGAGGAGGATGTCAAATGCTACGTCATCTAGGTTCTGTATTAACTGGTGCTGCAGATTTCCATAATTTGCCAGCTTTATCTCATCGGAGACAGTTTCAGATGGGGCAGAAGACCTGTGAGGCAGGTATTCTCAATTTTAATTTTCCATCATGGGTGAACTGTCTAAATGGGGAATCGGGCAAGTTTCTACTAGGGTAGAAGGAGGTATCCCCTTTGGCATCTTTAACTTCATAACCTAGGCCACTTTTAGGAAGAGACATCATATATAGGCTTGGGCTATCTTTGCTTCGAAATCTCATCCTTTGGAGGGTTTTCCTACAAGCAGGACAATCTTAATGTTGTCATTTATGTTCATTATCATGAACTCCTGAGAAAGATGGTCTTGTGGAACAGGGTTCATTCCAAACTGGCTGCTGAGCGGAGGAAGACGGGTTTACAAAAGTTGATCTGACAAAAGGAGTGAACTGGGATGCAGGGAATCCTCCAGGGAATGTGAAGGAGTGCGAAGATATATCATAAACAACAGGCCTATTTACAGAAAACTGTTGTGTTAACAATTTTTCTGAATTACGGAATTCTTTGTATTTTATTTCCCATTGCTTAGGATAGTGTATTCCAGTCCATTCAAAAGCTACTGGAGTGGATTGTTTGGATTTGTCAGTTTCCACCATGCTTAAAAAGTGTGAGCTCTCATGGACTTTCTGGGTAAGTGAGGGAGGGCAAGGTATCATTTCCAAAACGTACTACCACTAAAGATTTTAGCTGAATGATTTTGGATCCAGTATCCATTTTGAAACCTTGCGGTAAGATATAAGGCTTCAATAGGTTATAGATGTGAGGGTTATCAAGGCTAACTGAATATTTTGGAAAGACAGTCCCAAAAAAGGGGTCATTGTGCAGAGGGCCAGTAAAGCCACCATTTATTGCATCAGCAAAATCTTGATGTCTTGTATCAAGAACAACACAAAGAGAGGAAACAGGTGAGTAAGTTATAAGAAAAGGTCCTAAACCAAGCTTGACAGCACCTAGATGTGCATATCTGTATCCTTTTGATTAAGCCCAGTCAATCTGTTCCTTTGAAAGAAGATTTATATGATTTAGTTCGCCTTGAACCATAAAATAACATCGAGAGAGTTGATTTTTATTTGTGTGTGAGATTTGTATTGCCACCTGTTAATTTTCTTGATTTGCTTAGATGATATCTTAAAACAAATTGACACTAGTAAAATCATTGAAAGAACAACAAGCACAGAAACATAAGAACACAAGAACACAAAGATTTTTCCTCGAGGAAACCACAAGGGAGAAAACCCCGCAAAACTTCCTCAGTATAGAACTCAACCAAAGCAGTGTAAAACCCAGACAACTGCTTCTCTCTTCTTGCTGGCGCACTAATCTCTCTCTCTTGCAAGACAGCTTGAGTGAGTAAGTACAAATGAAGGGGAGCGCCTCCCTATGTATATTCTTTAGTTGACTTGTCCTATAACCTAACAGGGCCGACTTGACTACCAAGACACCAAAAATAACATTTATTATATTGACACTTGGGTGCTATTGACCTGACTTACATCCGGAGGTTTACATTGATTCTTTCAATGACTCTTACAAGACCAAATTCATCTCCTGAAGGAGGAACACAATCAATACATCTGGAATATCTTCCTAAGTTACAATACTTTAACACTCCCTCTTAACTAGGAAGGTATTCAACCACAATAGCAACTGCTACCACAACTATACAATTGACTGGTGAGTCTCTATATGTCATAGGAAGTTTTGGAACATCATCATACATCTCAGCTGGATCATCTTCTGCAATCCCAATATGTAAATGTTGAATCATCTTCTGTACGTACTGAATCATCTTCTATCAGTATATAAATATTGAATCATCTTCTAGATCATCTTCTGTAGGATCAGTATGTGGATACTGAATCATCTTCTGGCACGTCAGAATATGAATACTGAATCATCTTCTGGATCATCTTCTGTGGCATTAGTATGTGAATATTGAATCATCTTCTGTCACATCAGTGTATGAGTACTGAATCATCTTCTGGATCATCTTCTGTAGCATCATTATGTGAATACTGAATCATCTTCTGTCACATCAGTATATGAATACTGAATCATCTTCTGGATCATCTTTTGTAACATAAGTATGTGAATACTCGATCTTCTTTTGTCACATCAGTATGTGAATACTGGGTCATCTTCAGCCATATTAGCATATGAATGCTAAACCATCTTGTACCAACATCGGTATGTAAATACTGAGCTATCATCTGCAACTGAAACATTGTCTACAACATCATCATGTAAATACTGAAACATCATCTGCAACATCAGTATATAGATACTGAAACATCATCTACACCATCAGTATATGAAATACTGAAGCAAACTCATCAACAATCATCAGTGTAACAACACTGAAACTATCTCAACAATCATCAGTATAAAAATACTGAAACTATCATCTCAACAATCATCAGTATAAAAATATTGAAGCAATCATCAGTATAACAATATTGAAGCAAACATCTCAGCAATCATTAGTATAACAATACTGAAGCAATCATCTCAACAATCAACAGTATAGCAATATTGAAGATACATCTTTCCCTCTAACCATCTCGAAGCAGCATCACAGTGAGTTCTCTGGTAGATCCATCCGAGCATTTTGTCTAACTTACTAACCCTTTCCAGTCAACAAGCCTAGTTAGACAGATGGATCTCCTTGGGGACCAAACAAGCCTTGCCTGGCTTTCCAAACATACTAATCCCCCTAGGATAAATAGGCCTCATCTGACTTACTAACACTTTCGGGCCAAACAAGCCTAGTCAGATTTACACTCCTCTAGACTGAGCTACTCACCACTGCTTCTATCTACTATCGCTCCCTCTTTCGAGAGTGGTCCTTTCGGACTACACCAAGCTTGTCTCGAAAGTATTCAAGCTTTACACAAGCCAGAGGCTTAGTTAAGACATCTGCCATTTGTTCCTTTGTAGGAACATACTTGAGCTTCACAGCTCCTTTCTGAACCATATCCCGAATGAAATGATATCTAATTTCAATGTGCTTTGTCTTATCATGAAACATGGGGTTTTCTGTCATCTTAATACAACTATGATTATCACAAAGGATATCAGTAGCATTTATCTTTGCATCAAATAGTCCTACCAACATCTTTCGAAGCCATATTGCTTCGCTACATGCTGAACATGTTGCAATGTATTCAGCCTCTTCCATGCTAAGTGCAATATTGGTCTGCTTTCTACTGAACCAAGAGATCATGTCTGATCTCAAGACTAAAGCAAACATCCTAAGGTGCTTTTTCTATCTTTGGCACTTCCTCCCCAATCTGAATCTGTATATCCATGTAATCTAATGTCGCCACTAGATGCATATCTAAGCCCATAATCTAAAGTTTTCTTTAGATACCTCATTACATGTTTTGCGCCAATAAGGTGAATGTGTTTAGGAATCACCATATACTGACTTAGAGTGTTTACAGCTAAACATATAGTTGGTCTTGTATTGGTTAAGAACATTAGAGAACCAATAATCTGTCTGTATAGAGTAGCATCAACTGCTTCTGAAGTATCATCGTTTGATAACTTCAAACTTGTTGTCATCGGAGTAGTCATAGCCTTGCAATCTATCATTCCAAATCTTTTTAGGATTTCTACTGCATATTTTCCTTGGTTTAGGAAAATCTCGTCTGGATACTGCCATACCTCAAGACCTAGAAAGTAATGCATCATTCCAAGGTATTTCATCTCGAACTCTGCAGCAAGCTTCTTCTTACATTCGATGATGGGCTTATCTTCTCTTGTCAGGAATAAATCATCTACATATAGTAATAATATCATAATCCCATCATCCTCAATCTTATAGTAGAGGTTGGAGTCTGCATTACTTTTGGTAAAGCCTAAGCTCATTAGAAATCCATCAATCGTTCCATACCATGCTCTAGATGCTTGCTTTAACCCATACAATGCCTTCTTTAGTCTACATACATGAGCTTTCTGATCATTAGTCTCGAACCCTTGCGGTTGTTCGATATATACCTCTTCTTCAATCAAGCCATTTAGAAAGGTTGTCTTCACATCCATTTTATGCAGCTTCCACTTCATATTGGATGACAAGGCAAGGATGGTTTTGATTGAGGTGTACCTAGCCAATGGTGCAAAGGTATCCTCATCGTCGATTCCCTGTTTCTAAGAGAATCCTCGAGCTACAAATCTTGCCTTGTACTTTTCTATACTACCATCTGCTAAATGTTTAGTTTTGAAGATCCATGTCGAGGATACCACTGATTTGTCTTTTGGTCTTGGTACTACTTCCCATACATCATTCTTTATAATGGACTGGCACTCCTCGACCATTACATCAGCCCAATCCTGTTTTATTGCTTCTTCAAAACATGTCGGTTCTTTATCAAGTATATCACACATCAAAGCCATATAACTAGGGTATGGCTTTGGCTTCTTTCTTTTTCGAATGGTTCCTTTTGGGGCACCATGTCTTTTTGCTTCTTCGATTACTTCACGAGCCTAGGCAGGTTTTCTCTTTCGAGAAATCATTTCACTGGGTAATTCTGCAGGTAACTGAGGTTCTGTCATATCATGATCCTCCCGCATCTGAACTTCTTCTTCGTTCCTAACTATTTTAGGACATTCTGCAGCTTTGGGAGTTTCATGCTCCTCTTCATCTTCCTTATCTTTCTTTGACTTTCTGAAGGTTGTATCTTCGTCAAATGTGACATCTCTATGAAGTTCAATTTGACGGTATCCTCGGATATAGATTCGATAAGCTTTTGATTACTCACTATATCATATGAACAATCCCTTCTTTCCTGAATGATCTAACTTTGATCTTTTCTCCTTGGGAATGTGTATGTATACAGGACAACCAAATATCTTTAGGTGACTTACTTCAAGCTTTTCTCCAGAAAACATTTCTTCTGGAGTTTTGTTCCCAAGGGCACTGTGGGAGATTCTATTGTGTACATTTACTGTTGTTATGGTTGCTTCTGCCCACAGTTACATCGGTAGATCTTGATAATGTATCATATCTTTCACAGCTTCCATGATAGATCTATTCTTTCTTTCTGCCACACCATTTTGTTGTGGATTATAGGGAATGGTGAGCTCCCTCTTAATCCTAGCTTCCTTGCAGCATTCATTGAATTCATTTGATGTGAACTCTCCTCCATTATCTGACCTCGGTATCTTTATTTTCTTTTCAGAGTGGTTTTCTACTAGGGCCTTAAATTCCTTAAACCTTTCAAACACTTCATCCTTCTTTTTCAAGAAGTATATCCAAGTCTTGCGGGAATAGTCATCAATAAAAGAAGCATAGTAAGCATACCCGCTTAACGAAGTGGTTTGCACTGGCCCTCATATGTTTGAATGGATAATATTTAAGATCCCTTTTGCTTTACTGTCACTATTTGGATAAGGATTCTTAGTATTCTTTCCTTGTGCACATCCTTTGCACACTCCATGTTCTACTTGAATTTCTAGTAGACCAGTCACGACCTTGCTTACAATTGGTAGAGCTTTGTAGTGAATATGAACAAACCTTCTGTGCCATAGCTCACATGGGTTTATGGTACTGGTTGCTAATGTTGAATTTGCATGTCCCTTCAATTTGTAGACTCCTCCTTCTTCAATTCCAATTTCTACTGCATCAACTATGGTTTTACCTTTTGTCCACATGAGAACTTTTCCATCAACAAAAGCAACTCTGAAGCCTTTCTTGTCAAAGGTTGAAATAGAAAGAAGATTCTTCTTTAGTCCTGGGACATACAGGACATCTTTCATCTTCATAGGCTTTCCAGAGTCCAACTTATAGGATGCTTCTCCTATTCCTTTGAAGGGGTATTGGGAATCATCTCCAAGCATTACTTTGTGTGGATATTGTTTTTGTACAAGGGATGAGAGTGAGTCCTTGTAACCTTTCATGTGCTTGGAGGCACCACTATCTACTAGCCAGGTGCCATTTCCTGGTGAGACTGATCCTGTTAGAGCATAGATCAATACATATTCTTCACTGGAGTCTTCATCCTTCTTTGCTTCTTCTTCAACTTCTTGATCATTATCTTCAGCAACATGGGCCTGAAATATTTTCATCTTTTTGACTTTTTCTGCTTTCATGGGACAGTTGATGGCAATGTGTCCCAACTTGTGGCAAGTGAAGCATTCAAAATTTGAGAAGTCTCTCTTGAACCTCTTAAACCCTTGAGTCTTATGAGGCTGTTCATGACTCTTCCTTTTGCCTTTGGTATGAGTTGTTAAGGCTTGATCCTCATTGTCATTTAGCTTTTCTTCTCTAGCTACTATCCTTTCTTCTTCTTGAACACATTCTTCCCATAACTTTCGGAATTTGGTTAGTTTCATTCATGAACAGATTCCTCGGATAAACGCTTCCCAATCACTTTGAAGACCCTTTAAGGTTGTCATCACAACTACTGCTTCTTCAACCAT
Organism: Pseudotsuga menziesii; assembly: GCA_001517045.1. NCBI lineage: Eukaryota > Viridiplantae > Streptophyta > Pinopsida > Pinales > Pinaceae > Pseudotsuga > Pseudotsuga menziesii. Next base: position 245,077 of record LPNX011070635.1, on the reverse strand, counting down.
ATCATCAATGGCTTCTAGTTAATCCTTGATTTGAGCTACTCTTGTAAAGTAAGACTGCATGGTCTCTAACTTTTGAGGTGATTCCTCAGGGTCATCTTCCTATTAATGTTTCTTCCTTCAAATAAACCAGATAGAGCATCAAACAATTTATTTTGGAGTCTCCCTTGAGGATACTTGAGGAATCAAGTTATCTTTGATGGAGTCAGCTATGATCATATCATTCTTATACTTGGTCTTGGCTTCAGCTTCTTCTGGTTCTTTCACTTCCTCCTTTACAAATCTATCTAGATCATTCTCTTGTAGGATGAGCATAATCCTATACTTCCATGCTCTAACGTTTTCAGCGCCTTCAAGCTTTTCATCTAATGGTATTCTTTGTCATCTTTAATAGAGTGAGAAATTCAAATGGAATAAGGAGGAATAGTACTTGCTTGAAGAAAACAACTTTTCACTGACCTCCTTCTGGATTGCCTAGGGTTTGATGCAAAAACCCTAATTTTTCAGTTGGGATCACTGGTAAAGTTGAGTGATGGAGAAGATGCACCTCCCTAGGGCGAGGTAGACTGTATCTTGCTTTTTCTGAGATTGTTGATGGAATCTCAAGAAAACTGAAGCCCTAGTTTGTCTCGACAGGAGTAACTAGTCCAAAACTGAAGCCCTAGTTTGTCCCAGCAATAGTAACTGGTCCAAAACTGAAACTTCTCGGAATTCAGTTTTGTCTTCACAGAAAGATGTGCTCTTCAAGGGCGAGTTGAGAGAGTCCTCTTTTCTGGTTGATCTATCGAGGGACTTGTTCGAAGTAACAAACCCTAAGTGTGTAGTGCTTCCTTTCAAGCTGGCTCTGATACCATGTTAAGTTTTCTTCATTTGCTTAGATGATATCTTAAAACAAATTGTTACTAGTAAAATCATTGAAAGAACAACAAGCATAGAAACATAAGAACACAAGAACACAAATATTTTCCTCGAGGAAACCACAAGGGAGAAAACCCCGCAAAAGTTCCTCAGTATAGAACTCAACCAGAGCAGTGTAAAACCCAGACAACTGCTTCTCTCTTCTTTCTGGCACACTAATATTTCTCTCTCTTGCAAGACAGCTTGAGTGAGTGAGTACAAATGAAGGGGAGCGCCTCCCTATTTATATTCTTCAGTTGACTTGACCTATAACCTAATAGGGCCGACTTGTCTACCAAGACACCAAAAATAACATTTATTATATTGACACTTGGGTACTATTGACCCGACTTACATCCGGAGGTTTACATTGATTCTTTCAATGACTCTTACAAGACCAAACTCATCTCCTGAAGGAGGAACACAATCAATACATCTGGAATATCTTCTGAAGTTACAGTCCTTTAACAGCACCATTTAAGCTTATAATCTTCTTGAGGCAATATTCCAGGAAGCTCCCAGTCGACAAAAGGATTTAGATTATTAATGGTAATGACTGAGGAAGAAGCTTCACCGTTGTGAAAGGATGATCGCCTCTTAGCTAAAGAAACAGTAGATTGATTAGATTCACAATCTAAGGACATGAGCTTCATTGAGTCCATAGAAGGGTCCATCGGATTTCTACAGAGTTTTCCTCAGAGGACTTACAGTGCCTATCACCTACGACTATGGCCTCACAGCTTCCAAGGATCTGGACTCGGATTACCACAACTATTCCACACAAATTCCTTCTGCTACTAGAGATAAATGCATTTAGCGCGTTCTTAAACAGGATTCCATCAAATATATAAAAGCACAAATACTAAGAGAAAGTTCATTCATTAAAGAAAATACTTTGTTGAAATTTACAGACAAATAAGTCGCCTGGCTCTGATACCAAAGCGACGCCAAGACCGAATCAACTACAACTTCAATCTCACAGCCAGACTCTAAATTTAACACACAATGCTTGATCATCTTCGGACTACAAAGATCATCACAAGCCACAGTTAAAAACCGGTAAGCTTTTGGATGGTTCAATCAGGCCTTTATCAAGCAATTCTTTGATTTCTTTTGAACAGAAATCTCTTTCTGAAAGGGACATTAAAGTTGCAGAGGCTTTTGGGGCTCTAGGTTTGACACAGGGATTATAAGGTAAGAACACAAAGTATTTTTCCCTTGTCCAGAATGCATTAGGGCTTTTTGGTCAACCCTAAGGACACAATATATATATATATATAATCAAAATTGAATATTTATGTACTTTTTGGTCTGCCAATTTTTTTCGATTCCAATCTAATTTTAACTGGTTTACAATCTTTAGAGTCCATTGGTTCGGTTCTAGTAACATTGATCTAACTAGGGATTCACCCCTGACAATTCTGAGTTTTGGATCAAATTTAATACTTCCATGTTTTCAGGATACAACTTATTCAAGCTCATAAACTCTCCAAGTGATCCCAAATGGATCAATAAGTGCAACATATATATATTCATCAATAGGTCCATTCTATAGCTTGGGATAGAGAAGATGTATAACATAATAATGCTTGTAACAGGGCCACCATAGTCCCAAGCAGAAGCCACATCAGTTCCCATTACTCACACATGTGGAGCTCACCATGTAAAGCTATCCAAGAAGATTCAAGAGGGTGAAAAACCCTAATCATAAGTTGGGGCATGCAAAAAAATCTAAGCATAACCCTAGACGGCGATCAAGACAAGTTAAATATAGACCCACAAGGAAATAAAGGGGCTTTGAACCTATTGTAATGATTTACTTTTCCATAGCAGAGCAGAGCACAAGAGCGAGATATCATAGTAGAACAGAGACGAAAACCACCTAGAAGCAACCACTCATGAGCCACAGTGTCTATTATAATCCATAATGGGACAAGCCTTCTCTATATCTTGCATTTTAATCTTGAGAAGAAAAGAGTAAGGCATGGTCCTTGTTTCATGTTGGGTTTTCACACATCAAGTTTCACAGGCTACATCTTGTGTTCAATGTGTTAATGATCTGCTCTATTTTTTTATTGTAATGTTTCCCTTATATTCTCAATAATTTTCATATATTTTGAATGCTACGCTACCAATATTACATTGTAATCATAATTAACAACTGCATAGTAGTCGTGTTAATGAAACCAGACCAGAACCGACAAAATCGGCCAATCTGACCAGTTTTGGGCGTTTTTTGGTCTGGGTCAATGTTTCTAACCAAAAATGCCTAGTTCCATATCGAACCAGTCGGTTGTGTACATAAACCAACCAATTTCATATGGAACTGGGCTTAAATGCCAGAACCAATCGGTTTTCTACAAAACCAAACCGGCCAGTTCATTACCTAAACTGACTGATTCCGTATAGACATGACCTTAAATCCCTAAACCGGGTGGTTTTGTTTTGTACAAGTCAGTATGCTATGGTTTTGAACATTAATTTTTTTTAAAGGTAAACCCTAGACCCTACTAATCATTGATAATATTAAATTGAAGGATAGAAAATGAAAGATAAGGAGAATGTCACTAATGAAAGACAAGGAGAATGACTCTTTTACTTAAATTTCTAACATTACCATTAACTATTGTAGGATGTTTGAGAGTGGTTTTGACCTCATCAGACTTCATATGCAAAAAGTAGAATTTTAGATCCCATTCAAAATTCAACTGCCTTTCAAGATTTCAGGATTGTAATGTTTCCACCGGATTCTATCATGTATGACGATATGGGATTCGGATTTAATCAAGAACATCAACCCCCTTATGTACCTTGATGTTGGTGGTGGTGATTGTTGAACTCCTCTGTCACGACCTTAATAAAAGTGTACCCTTCACTCAGGCAAAATCACTTATTAAGAATGGGAAGCTTTTCCTACCTTATTTTAACTAGGAAGTTTCATCAAAATTGTAGGATGTAAAGTAATGTCCTTGGGTGGTCATCTTCGAGATTCGAGGTAGAGGCAATGGCCAAAGCCTAAAGGAGGGGGGCATAGGGTGTTATTGATAAATAGGATCCCAATATAGGAAATGACTTTGATGATATGTAGTTATTTGTTGTAGCATGAAGTTTTTGGACTCTAGAGACCATTTAGAGCCTCTTTGTTTATTTTTTTGCGTCTGATATGGATTGCACTTGATGCTATTATAGTTATCTACTGCTTTACTTGCCATATACATGAGAAATTTTGCATATTTGTGTATAATAGTTTGGAATTATATGGATGCACATAAAAAAAAATTCAAAATTTGAATATTTTATGTATTTTTTAGTCAACCAGTTTTTGGTCTAGTTTTCTTCTTGTTCTAGTCCAGTTCAGATTTTTGGGTTTGACAAGTTCGATAATTGGTTTGATTCTGATAACATTGCAAAGTAGAGTATAAACTCATGGTATTTGCAATAGCATTTTAAGATCTAATGTAACGAGTTGTCCAGTGGAATATCCACAATAGTTTATAGATCGTATTGGTATCAAAGCAGTTTTCTTTGGGGATTTTATGGAATATTGTAGGATAGATAGATAAGATAAATAAGATAATTTTATCAATTTCCAACTAGTGACCACAAAAGTAGGTCAATGGGATTGTTGAATACAATGATATCGTTACAAAGTGGGAGTACCAAAAGGTCTCCTGTAAAAGGCAATAACGCAAAAAAGAAAGTAAAGTAAAGTAGAGAAGAGAAACGAAATCTATGCTAAGGCATGGAAAGCCCTCAACCCCGAGTACGGGAGACCGCACGGGAGTGGAGAAATACACAAGGAAAGAATCCAAGAGCAAAGAAATCCAAAAGAAATAAGGTATGTGTATCAAGGGATAGACCCTTCTCTTCTAACATCCAAGGTAGAATAAAGGAAACTAATAATAGTATGATGTCCCAAGAAAGAACTAGTGGAAGGGCTAGGTCGCCCTCTACATTGTTGTCTAGAAGAGGTATCTCGTCGTTGGGGCATGGAGGATCTCTTTTGTCTCTTGGAGCTGACCCTTGACCCTCCTACCGATCTAGATGCACAAACAGAGACACGAGGCTCCCATTTTGGTTGGTCGTCGGCTTGGAAAAATTTCCATGCAAGAGCGACGAAACAGATCAAACTCAAGTCCTTGGCTTGGCCTCTTTTTTGTCTCCATTTTTTTTCCTTTTTGGTTTTCCTAAAGAAAATCAAGTTGGGTCTGCAAAAATTCAAGTGGGAAACGTGCTCTATTTTCTGCAAATCAGCTACTCTCACCTCTAAATAAATCCCTAATTCCTCTCCCGCTTTTTTTCCTCTGCAATTGCACCACTGTAGTCGAGTGTTTCTTTGTTGGGTCGAACATGTATATCTGTCAATCGCGGCTCCAATCCGTAGGTTTAGTTGCTTCTCCAATCTGCTTTCCTTGGTCTGTTCACAAGCAATAGAATTTTTCCCTTGGCCCACAGAGAACAGATGCAACAACAAGCAAATGAGGGCATTCAAAGGATGGAGGCAAGGGCAAGGGAAGGAGGATGCGGGGGTAGTGGGGACTCAAGCTCTCCAATCGCGAGCACGTTTCCATCCAACAGTCTCAAACACTAGCCATGGTAGATGAGTATAGTAGCATCTCGAAAGTTGACTCGAAGGAGATATTTGCAACACTAGAACCGCAAGTCTATGGCATCTCTTGCACTATGGCGATATTCATGTCATATCTAGAGATGAAGTTCTAACCTTTCAACAAGCTCAATAACTAACTCGAATGTTGGCTTTAATGGGAAACCTAAAGATAAAAGAAGAGACAAAGAAAGAGAGGTTGCATTCCAACATCACATCTTCCTAGCCTTTGTTCAAAGTGGAAGCGAAGGTGGACATCAAGCCCTATTAAGATGAGATCAACCTGTGAAGTTAAACCAATGGTTGTAACAGTGAGAAGTCTACTTCAATGTAGCATAAAAAAGCAAAAGAGCAGAAGATATCATTTGCCTGATTAAGGCAAGAGGGTAACACCCACACCTGGGGGGGAAGTTATACGAAGACACTTGGACTTGGAGAGTGATCCACAGGTGGAAGGTGTATAAAACTCTCATCAAGTCCCAATTTTACCCTATTGGGTGCAAGACCAATGGATTCGTTGGCACTACTACTTGCTAAAACAAGAGTAGAGTGTTAAAGAGTAAACCACCAAGTTTAGAACACAAGCCATTATGTTGGAAATATCTTCTAAAAACTTGAATGTAGTCCTCAAGTATTTGAGGGGTTTACACGGTGATTTAAGAAGAAAACTTATGCTCTTTAAATCTAAAGACCATTGGTGATGCCTATGTGCAAGCATAGTATATAAAGCTCAACAAGGACAAAAGGACATCCAAGTGGTTCCAAGCAAATAGATCAACGAGCTTTTCCAAGAAGGGAAAGAAGTGGAAAGGAAGGGGTAAAACTATTGTGGCCACTGCACATCAATGTAAGGATCTAAGCAACATCTATAACAATTGCAACATCAATGTAAATATTGAAGATTGGTGTTGAAGCTAAACCCTGAGTTGAATACAAAGAACCACAAGGAAGCCAACAACATACTAGGCATGAATACAGGTAACCAAGTAGAGAGAAAATCGGATTTATATGAGAAGATCACCTACACTACACTACAAAGGCAAGTCAACATGAGCAACCTTCATCACAACAAAGAGAAGCAGATGAATAAAAATCTTTTATAACAAGATCCAAGTCAAGAAGACAAAGGTGAACATTATATTTTATTATGGTTCGCAGTCCCACCTCATAGCATAGGATCCAATGAGCTAGCTTGGATTGGAAGTTCATGACCATCCTTGTCCATGCCCACTAGGTTGGGTAAATAAGGATGTAGGGCTCAGAGTTACTAAGCAATGCAAGATAAAATTTGCCATTAGTCCAAACTACATTGACAAAGTAGAAGTATAAGTGGTGCCACTTGATGTGTGTTGTAGTGTTTGGAATCCCCTACATATGCATAAGGGATGTAATCTTCATGAGCAGAGAGAGCCAATACTAATTAGTTAAGGATGGTATACCTGTCATCATCAATGAGCACAAACTTAAATCCAAGATCTCCCTGGTAAGCCAATCAAGCCAAGAAACTTATTAACTCAAGCAAGCAATTGTATTGCTCTTCTTTAGGTAGAATTAGCAAGGAGATGATTCAGTAGAATTAAAGGCATCTCTAAAGGGATGCACTAAAGAGAAGAAACACTAAGTGTAGAAGCTTTTGTAGGCATATAAAGAAGTATCCCAAGAGCCTAAAAGGATGCCCCCTAAGAGTGAAGTGGAGCACAAGATGCAATCATTGCCAAACATAGGATTGTATAAACATCCCATACTAGAAGAAGATGAAGTGAATAAGTGGTTGCAATAATTGTTAGGAGTCATACAACCAAGCACCTCACTTTGTGGGTCATCTATCACCATAATGCTCAAGAAGAATGAGACTTGATGAATGCATATTGACTACATAGCTCTAAATAAGATCACCCTTGAGAATCTATACCCTCTCCATAGGATTGATCATTTGTTGAAAAAGTTGCAGCATGCTAGGTTTGGATCTCAAAACAAGATACTACTAGGGGTGAGTCCAAGGAGAAGACACTTCGAAGAGCACCTTCAAGACTAGGCAAGGTCTATATGAATGGGTGGTAATGCTTTTTTGTTTATGTAATGCACAAGCCCAATAAAAGGAAGCAAGGTTTGCAGCATCCCTTACTTGTACCTAGTAGACCATGGGAGAGCATCACCATGGATTTCATGGGTGGTTTTCCAAGAGCCAAAAGGTGACATGGCTATCTATCTACAGTGGTGGACAAGTTAGTAAGATGTGCATTCTCATGCCTTGTGAAAAGACCATCAAGGGCCAAGATGCAAAAATTGTGTTCTTTGAAAAGGTTTGCATGCACTTTGGAATACCAAGGAGCATCATCTCAAACAGAGATACCATATTTCTCGGTGCCGTTTGGACTACACTTTGAGAGAAGATCAATACCAAGTTGAAGAGATCTACATCTTTCCATCCACAAACAGATGGGAAGATAAAAGTAGTGTATAGGACAGTGGTTCAATGTTTGAGGTGTTAAAATTACAATCATCCAAGTCCCTGAGACGAAAAAATGATTTATATTCAACACTCTTATAACACAGAGCAGTCCACACTTCCACTAGTAAGTCCCCTTTTCATACCTGCTTTAGTTGTTTGCCACCTTCACCTTTAGATGTTGTCTATGACAGCAAGGAGTGAGGGAAGACACCATGGGAGAAGCATTAAAGGCTGAAAGATACATTGACAAGATGAAGTAGTTCCATTTGCAAGTGCGCAATCCATTGCAGAAGTCACAAGAAAAGTACAAGTCCTAGCATGACTAACATAGAATTGAGAAGACATTCAACGTAGGAGAGCAAGTATGGTTTCATCTGAACAAAGAAAGGCTATAATGTCTTGGTAAGAAGATCAAGGCTCTGTGGTATGGTCCATTTGAAGGGTTGGAGCAAGTAGGTGCTAATGCCTATGAATTTACTCTACCTTTGTATCTGCACAGTTACCCATTAGTGAATGTGGAGAATCAGGAAGTCTATGAGCCTTCCATGTTAGATCTAGAAAATGACGGCAAATATAACCTACCCTAGAGGATTTAGGACTGAAAGCTTAGACAGAGTTCACAAAGAATACAGATTTGAAAAAGAAGTCCAAAAAAAGTAGACATGGGTAGCAAGAACTCTGGCAGGTTGGGTTAAAAGGACAACTTCCAGGCAAGGCTAAATGATACTACAGGGATAAGTTAGAGGAAAGATTCCCTAATCTCCCCCAAAAAAAAGCTTTGGGGACCATAAGCCTCCAAAAATGCAAAGGTATGGCCTGAAATGGATCACTATATAATTTGTCATCTATTTTGGTCATTTCCGAGTGGGAAAAATGCAGCCATGGCGTTGTAAGGCCATTTTAGGGGTAGGTCCTCTTTTTGTGATTAAGCGATCATTTTCAGGAGCTCGTAACGATCGTTTTTAGGAGACTGTTTGGGAAATTAAACGGATGTTTTTGGGGTAAAAACTTTGCGAATGAAGTTGTCAACCCTTTAATGTTGTTTTGTGTTACCAGATCCACCACCCCAATGTGTAGGATCCGCGGATCCACGGATCCGATACGTATCCAGATCGGATCCACCATGGAAACCTATCCCCTACAGAAGGAAACGGATCCTGTGAAAAATAAAAAAAAATCTTGAAATTTTCAAATGGATCCTGTGAAAAATCAAACAATTCCTGAAAATTTCAAATGGATCCTGCAACTTCCAGTGCTTCTATGACCCATTGATCCCCCAAAATATTATTTTTTAATGAAAAAATAAAAAACCCTAAACACCTAATGGCTAGAAGCGTAAACCCCGTTCCTGCTCAAGGTCTGATCTATCCTTATGTCAAGATATGCTCTTGAACTTTGATGTATCAATATCAAGGTCTGCGCTCAATGTTTTTATTTGATATATCTTTATGGTCAAGGTCTGTTGTCAAGGGCTGATCTAGCGTTAGGTACTATGTTGTTGCTCACTTCACCTAGATTGTTCTGTAGTCTTGCCATAGTGTTCAAGAAAACCACTTTATTCCCTGCTGATAGGGACATGTGGATGTGGCTCACAAAAACATTATTCTGACCTGCTTCAAGTTCATGCGGAAATGGTTTTTAAAATTATCAATATCACAACTTATCAAATTATCAGTTATGGTACATGAACTCTCTTTTTTGGCAATAACTTATAGTTATACTCTTGTGTTTCCTAAATAGTTTTGTTTCTTCATTCTATTTTTCTATTTATTATAAAAATATTTTTATATTTGTTTGTACTTGACGTTTCCAAGCTGTATCTGGATCCTGGGTTTTAAAAATCTAGCGAATCAGTATCCAGATCCGAATCCATATCCGTATCCTGGTAACTTAGATGTTGTTCCACACATCAATAGCTTTCCAATAATGCACAGATCACCTCAATCAGAGTTTGTATGAAGAAGTTGTGTTTCCCACGAGTTGATCTATGCTTTTGACCACCATGGTATTAAGTGGACACCACATCAACTCCCATTACTCAACACATGTGGGGCTAGTCACATGTTGATTCTAAAGGGTACAAAACCCTAACCCTAATTAGGAGTTGAGGCATGCAAAAACACTCCCCTATCCCTAGACTGTTATGAAGACATGGTATACAGAGCGACTAGGAAAGGAAGGGGTTCCATTCTCCTTGTATTGATTTACAGTTTCATAGTTTAGCAGAGCAAAGGAGTGGAATATTGTAAGCAGAACAGAGGAAGTAGAAGACCCTATCACAGTCTTTCAGGTCACAGTGTCTATTGCAACTCCATAGTGAGTCCATCATTCTTTGTATTTGCAATTTACATCTGAGAAGAAAAGAGCAAGTCATATTCCTCACCTTCTGCTGGATTTTCCCATATTGGGTTTCTCAAGGTACATCTTGTGTCCATTGTGTGGATGGTGTGGTGTTGTTTTAGCTTCCTTTATTTCCTTAGCTGATTTCACTATTTGAACACTAAGCCTGTAATATAAATTTTAATCACAAGTAATAACTGCACAAAAAAAAATTTGCAAAGACTTACAAGATCTGTTGTGACGAACTGTTCCAATGGAATATCCACAGCAGTATACAGATCACTATACAGTTCGGCATTTTTCTCAATAGCCTGTTTCTCTTCATATCTCTGTCACTTACCTTCAACATCACTCCAATTTCTGTCTTTCTATTTGACATTAAAGAACCTAGATTGTCCATTACTTTGCCAATACATTAGTCTCAATATATGTCTCTCTCAGGCTCCAAATCTACTTCACAATCTACAGAGTTCACTAACTCCCATGTATGCCAACATTTAGACCATGAAGATTACAACCAAGCAAATGTTGCATACAGAAAGAAATAGGAGCATTACACCACTTCGGAATGTGCTCCCATTCAGTTTATGGCCCACAAGCAAAGTATAATTCCCAAAAAGGTAAATTAATATGAATTAGGTATGCAGAACAGACAGCAGCAGCCCACAGGAAGAAAATAAAAAATGGATAATGAAAAACTAAGCCAAGGTCAATGAGAGTTCTCTTTTCTCTGGAAAAGTCTCATACATTACATTATAAACCAAGAAACAAGTGCATCAAGATTGTTACCACATTGATCAAAAGATTGATTGGATATGAGTGCCCTATTAACACAAGCAAGGAGGGAAAGTGCATCTGATTCAGCCACAATAGTAAGGCTGTCTATTTCAATCCTGAAAATGGCAGTCATGACCAAAAACTGTGGCAAAATCTAGCACGAAGATTGACATCTCTTGTAAGTCAAACAAATTGTGCAATTCATAAAACGTCTATGAGAAAATTGGTGCTAGAGAAAATTCTTGGCAGTGTAAATTGAAGGTGAAGCCACTGATTCAAAATGAGTGGTTTTATCCAAAGAATGAACAAGAAATAGCATTTCCAGCACGTTTTTGCTGTTTCTAAATTGAAAACATATTTCTGGTGCTAACAAATGCTAAACATGAACTCTTTCTTTTACTATTTCCTATTTTAGCAATAAAGACTAGATTTACTGCTAGCATTTCTCCATCTTTCCACATTCTAACAAGCAATAGATAGTTTACATCAAGAACTCCCCAAAGGAACATAGCAATCTAGGACACTAGAAGCAGACAAAGGAACAAGCTAGTAATCTGCAAATGAAGACAATTTGTTAACTATATAGACTCTAGAGTTCTCGATTTGGCTCCAGACACTCTTTGACAACATTATAGAATTCTCTCCACATTATAGTTAACTATTCAACAACAATGTTGCAAATATCATATTGGGGAATATATCGCCGGGGGTCTGGAAAGAAACTTATCAGAAATATCGAGAAAAATATCGGAATTATCGGAAATATCGGCAAAAATAAAGTTAGACCTAAAGAATTATGAAAATATCGGACAAATCGGCAACACAAAAAACACAGGAAAAATCGGAAATATCAAGAGAAATCAGAGATATTTGCAACACTGTTCAACAATGAAGTTTACAAACAGGCATGCATTGATGAATGGTGACAGAAAAAACTAATAAAACTATATCCAGATGTGTACCAAAAAAATTACGGTCGGATAGTAAGCTCAATCCTCTGAACACCTGAAAAGAAACGCAAATAGACAAGAGGTGTGCATTTTCCTCACAAAATACAAAAGAGCAAAAGCCAAGCAAGAAAGCTAATGTCCAGTGAAAAAGAGAGAATAAAGTCTACCAGACCATGTTTAAGACAGAAAGGTGCAAGAAGCAACATTTTTACCATGTCTTTCGCTATTCTAAATTGGAAACTCATGTCCGATACTAAGAAGTGCAAAATATGTTTGAGAACAGAGTTTCTCATCATGCAGTTTCATTTTTTTACAAGCACTTCCCTTCTTTCTACATTTTACCAAGTTACAGGTTAGCATCTATCAAGAAATACTGACAGCAATACAGCAATCAAAGGAATTTTGTGATAGACAGGGTACCTACGCATATAACTGTACATTTTGCCAGTACAAAGAATCATTGTTTTTCTTCATAAGATACTCAGTATAAACACCTGCAAGTGCCGAAAGACAAGCAGATAGTATACCAAGTAGGTAGCCCTGCAATGGTGCTGAAAAAAGAGAATCACACTTGGCCACTCCACAACCTTTTACCTGCACAAATTAAAAATTCCACATCATTCTGGAATCACATCAATAAAATAATTTCTTTCTCCAAATTGATTACTTCCCTCATGAAAGTGGAATGGCAGTTGCAAACAATGACCTCAGTAGCAGGAATTGTGCATGAAGATAGAAAGAAATTCTGTAGGAATCATTTCGACACTAATGTAAAAAAACAAATAAAGAGCAAGGATGGAAACAATATAAAATCCAAACAGTATTAAAGTTGCAAACAGAAAATTGGTACACAAAATCGGGAGAGCCTCAAAGGGGGAATCTTCAGGAATGACAACTGGAGGAAATGTATAAAACACAAAACCAAGGAAAAAGGAATAACAAAGTAGCACTATTCAGACATGCAGGGCTTCACACAAGTATAATAGTTATCATAATTAAAAAATGCAATGGCTAACTTAGCCATAGCATCAATGAATCCAAGCACAAGCAAGCATGATAAATAACACAGGAGACACAAGTTACAACAACTCAATTCTCACAAGCAACCAAACTACTTGCCAGCAAACCATGAACATTATCATCTCGACGCAACCATCTTTAGTGGAACCTCGAAAAGGGATTACTCCCCATAACCCCATATCTTGTAGGGGGTGACTCCTTGTTACCCCTTATGTTGCAAGGGGTGACTAGGAAAAAATTTCACATGTTTTCAGTGGTTTTGCATTTAATGGAGCTCAGTTATGCTTTGGTTTACTTGATTGTTGGGTTTATGCTTCTTATTTTGATGATTCCCTCGTGAATATGAGATTAGCATAAGGACGTTCATGGTCATGTGGGAGTATCCTATGGGGATATTTTAAAGTGTTATCAGAGCCGGTCCGGTTCTTGAAAGACTGGCCGGCCAGACCAATTTCACCCCTCCGCCAGTCCGAACCACTGCGCCATACCGAAAATGGCTGGTTCGGTACCAAACCGGCATTTTTCACTGAACCGATTGATTCTGCCTCCAACCGGCCAGTTTTGTACATCGTCGTACAACCACGACTGTGGACCCATAAAATGCAATTTTTTTAAAAACACAAAAAAACGTACTCTAATCTAACCTAACCTAGTCTAAACAATAATCATTAGTAATAGTAATGGTAATATTACTTAAATTTTTAACATTACCATCAATTGTTTCAGAAAGTTTGAGAGTGGTTCCGACCTCATCGAACTTCATATGCAAAAAGTATAATTTTAGATCCCATTCAAAATTCAGCAGACTTAACAATGTTCAGGGTTTCAGGATTGCAATGTTTCCACTGGATTCTATCATGTATGTGGGTAAGGGATTGCCATTTAATCAAGCACATCAACCCCTATGTACCTCGATGTTGGTGGTGCTAATTGTTTAACTCCTTTGTCATGACCTTAGTAAAAATGTACCCTTCACTCAAGCAAAATTACTTATTAGACATGCGAAGTTTTTTCTACCGTTTTTTAATACTTGGATTCAATGTTATCAAAACTGGATCAGTCATCGAACTAGCAGAGTCCAAAATGTGAACCTGACCGGAACCGGGAAAAAAACTGGTAGACTAAAAAATACATAAAATATTCATATTTTGTAGAAAAACATATATATTCATGTGTATACATATGAATGCAAATCATTAATACACAAATATGCAAAGCTTCTCATATATATATAGCAAGTACAGGTGCAAATAGCCAAAATAGCACCGAGTGCAATATATCTCTGAAGTTCTGAACAAGAATACATCTACAAAGAGGCTTTAAATGGCCCCTACAATCCAAAAAATAAGCATAGTAGTGTACTAATGAATAGCCATAAACTTATAACATGAAAACTAGGGCCTAATCATCCTCATCCTCATACTCTTCATCCTCGATTGGAGTGGGATTCTAAGCCCCGCTAGTTTCCCATGGCCCTCAAGAAATCCAAATAAATGGAATGAATAGTGTGAGGATAATAGAGGTGGGGTGGGTCTTTAAATAGCATCACTAGGGGCTTAGGGTTAGGTTAAATGCATTACATTAGGGAATTTTATGTTTTTTTTTAATTTGAAATCTGTGGGTCCCTAAGCATTGTCATACGGCACTGTATGGACTGAACCAGTTCCGTCGGTTCCGTACAAAACCGGTCAAAACCGGTTGGTTCAGCAGTTTTGGGCCGGTTCACTAGCGGTTCGAGCTCATTTTCCAGGTCAAGCGATTTTAGACCCAGACCAAACCGACAAAGCCTGTAAACCAGTTGAACCGGACCGGTTCTGATAACACCGCTTGGATTAGGAGGTTTCATCAAAATTGTAGGGTGTTGACTAATGTCCTTGGAGGATCAACTTTGAGATCCAAAATAGAGTCAAGGTCTAGAGCCTAGAGGTGGGGGGCACAGGGTGCTATTGACGAAAAAGATCCCAATATAGGCAATGATTTTGATGATATGTAGTTATTTCTTGTAACATGAAGTTTTGAAGTTCTTTGGACTCTAGGGGCCATTTAGAGCCTCTCTGATGATGCATTTTGGTTTAGAGATGAATTGCACTTGGTGCTATTTTTGCTATATGCATCCGTACTTACTATATACACGAGAAGCTTTGGATATTTGTGTATAATGGTTTGGATTCATATGGATGCACATGAATATATATATTTTTAAACAAATTTAAAGTATTTTATGTATTTTTTGGTCGACAGGTTTTTTGGTCTGGTTTTTTTCTGGTTCAGATATTTGGCCTCTGCCGGTTCAATCACCGGTCCAGTCGTGATAACATTGGTTCTAGCACAATGTGGTGACCTGGCAGAATAACATGAATGGTTTTAAAGTGTTCTTTCTTTCGTCACTTAGATTGAATCTTGGTTCCAGTGATGATTTGAAGATATAAATTGCTATGGTGAATTTCCAGTAAGGCTGGAAGCCTACTCTTTCGTTTTCTGTCACTTGTAGCCACAGGCTGGAAAATGGACAGCTCTGTATCATAACAGCAATCCTAATTTGCTGCAAATCAGAGTTACAGTAAAGAACAAAGGTAATGAGTCTGAGCACTTCCAGAATTTCCCTATGTAATTTGCTACATATATGAAGCAGCTTTGAAAGTTTGATGAGTAATGGTAATGAATTCCATGGTCAATCTGAGGCACTATTTTATGCTTGCAAACTCATCCCAGAACTCTGCAAATATGATTGTTGGGATAGTAGATGTATGCATAGTTTGTATCCAGGCTGATTTGAGAACAGAAATAGGATCCCTTCCTTGGGTATCTTCAGAGTTGAATCTGGCAAACATTTGTCCTTATTCTTAGGCCTGCAATAAGTCTTTTGGATTATGGCTTTGGTGCCAGCCCTATGGCTCAGAAGATTGTAGTAATGAATCAATACAAATACTTTCAGAAAGATTCAAATAACAGTGAGACGAATCTGTGTAGCCATTTCTCTGAGAAGGGAATATGCAGCAAAGCCCAGTTCTGCTATGTGAAATGCCCCGCTTTGGGTTATTAACTTATTCATATGGCTGTTATAGAACCCTCAATTGGTAGACCTGGTTCAATTTTCTAATAGCGGGAAGAATTCAATTTTTTGTACTTCTGTAGGCAGCAATCAAAGGGTATGATCTCACTGTTTGGTCCAATAATAACAATAACAAATTATTTTTAAGGTCACACCGTCACAGCCTAGCCAGACACCAATTTGGTGTATGAGACCCCATTGTTTGTGGGACAAGGGATGCCCCTCTGCACTATGATTTGACTGCTAAAGTCTATGGAGGTGTACATACCCTACCCCCCTTCGCATTTGAACCTATGACCTCCTAGGAGAAAACACATGTTCTTAACCATTGGGCCCACAATATTAAGGCTGTTTGGAGGGTATTAGAGATGCACCAGTTGCAAAGATTATCCCAGTTTTGTTCAGCCTGTGGGAAAAGCTTTCTATTATGGCAGCCCATCAGCTATAAATTATTAAATTCTGACACCATTTACAGCAACACTGAAGTGAAATATAGACCAGCCTATGTGTTATAGCCCAAAATGACACATCTCTGCCTGTGACCACTTTCCCATGATTCCGTCGCATGTCAACACTTCCATGATGACACTTCATGAAAGTCACTAAAAAAAAACCTAACTTGGAGGATCCATATCTTGAGTTCTGTAACTCCGTTTGACCTCTTCTCTGCACCGTTGGAAAGGTATTTGAGTTGTCAGTTCTGTTGTAGAGGAAAGTTTCCTATGGCTAGGGTTTAAGAGGCCATCAACATACTGGGGTTGAAAGAGAGATGCAAATGGTTCTGCAAGTATATATAAGCAAGATTTAGAGAAAGCTTGGACCAGTCTTCGGTTAATCAGGTATGGACCCTACTTCTCTCTAAATCTTGCTTATATATACTTGCAGAACCATTTGCATCTCTCTTTCAACCCCAATACGTTGATGGCCTCTTAAACCCTAGCCATAGGAAACTTTCCTCTACAACACTGTGCCAGCCATATGAGCAGAGTTTTGCCTTAAACATTGTATCGCCAAGCCAGGATTTATGAAGATCGCTTCATCATTATTATGGCCAGATGAACATTGCACACAGTTCAAAATATGTGAAATTGAAGGAAAATCCCCAGCTTCTGGTAGTTTGTATGGCTGTTGATAACACTCAACGAGTGGACCTGCAGTGATTTAACAGTAAGATAGGCAAAGGAATGGCATTTTCAATATGTTAAAAGAGCAGCAAGCTTCTCGTGGCTGATATTTATGACGAGGTCAATGAGTTTTGTAAGGCTTGTGGATACCATTATGTCATTTCTCACTTTGCATGTGTCTTTGGGTTGAGCTAGCATCCAGCGTTTGAGGAAATGTCCAACATTTGGATGATCCCCTGCCCATTTTCCTATTGCTCATGAGATGGAACATTCACTTGAGGAATCATTGTAGCATTCATTAACTTGGTTTAGACATTAAACATTTTCCATTGGAAGATCTGCTTCACACTATTTCATGACTTAAGGAGTGGTTATCATGTGCACACCATTCAGTTGGAGGGCCTTCATCGCATTGAGGAGTCAAAGCGTTCACTCTTGAAGAGGTTCTTTGATTGGTTTCCTAATTTGTGGATGTAGCGCCTCCTTTGGTTGTTATCCCATAAACTTAGCATGCCTTTATTGGAGGAGCATCCAATTCATGGAGCACCTTTGACCCATCCCTAGCCTCATATCATGGGGCGCTCTCTTTGTTTATACCACATTTGATGGTAGATCCAGCTGTTAAGGGGTTTTTACACATGGTTTTTTGAGGTCGTTGGCATTTAGAAGGCCTAGGAGGGGGAAACCCTAGAACTTAGGGTTTTATGCATGCTTGTTGGACCTTTCCTTCTGGAGCACTAGCATTGGAAGGCTAACTTTGTGGACTCTTCCTAATTCTTCATTCTCTTGGTGCCTAGCCCTAGCCTTTGGAGGCTCCCTTCTTCTTGGGCCTTGTATCACTTGGAGTATTTTTTATTTGTTTACTCCTCCCTAGGATAGATCTAGGGTTTTGGTAGATCTATTACTTTTTTATTGTGAAGGAAGTTGAGATCATCTCCTATATAAGAGAGCTTCTTTCTCATTTGTAATCATGTTTGGATTGGGGGAGAAATCCCCTTAGAGTCAATGAAATAACTCTTGGTTCTTATGGATGGTTGATGCTAACACTCCACTGAAGACTCCACTTATTCTAATGATTTGTGAATGGATGGATCTCCAAATTGTCAATGGCTTCTATAAAGAATAGGTTCTCTATTATTTATGTGGTTGTTATTAGTTGGAAGTGTAGTTTAGGTGCCCAGTTTCTACTCTAGATCATGTGTTTTTCAATTCCTTCCATGTTATTCTCCTCCTTAAATTCCATATGAAATTTTCGCTCTAGAACTTTCTATTTGATTGATCTTGAAATCAGCCCAGCATTAGAGAACAACTAGGTTTGTGCACTACAAACCTAGCCCTTTCTAGTATTTCCTAAGAAACCCTCGCGTGATCATTCGTTGACCCAATTTGCTCATATGATAAGACATTGGTCTCCAATCTTTTCATCACCTTTATCTTTTACTTTCATAAACCAAAACACATTGTTTTAATAAAGTTAATCTTCGATCTCACCGTATGGTTTCTTGCGAAACGCTAGTTATCCTATTTGATGACTCTTCCCTTAAGCTAGAAAAGAGCTAACCTAAAGTGCCAAAGAACTCTAGGTTTAGTGGCATTGGCCTCCCTCTTGGTTATCCATAAGATATCATTGACTTTAGGGCTTTGATCTCAAGATGATAATCCGTGTGATAGCACTCCCAATGTTAGAAGTTAACAATTGGGCACTTGTTTTACAAAGGTGCTTACCTAATCCACTCTACCATTTATCTGTTTGCTCATAGAGGTGGTTGACGCAACTAAATGGGGCTTGTCATGTGACCTACCACCTGAACTTTACTGTTAGATTTTCCTATCGCTCCATAGATATTATTGTTTGTCCAGCAATGGCACAACAAGGAGATCCAATTCTGCCATAGTTTCTTGTGTAGCATATTACTATTGGTAGTATTGCGCATAAGAGGGTTCTAGTGGACGCACACTACCAATTTTGTAGGGCATTTAATAGGTGAGAGTGCATGCATGCATGTTCTATCGTTAGTAGCACATAGATCCCACAATGCATGTGTGAAGGTGCATGCATGATCTATTCCAGGGAGGTGCAAATCCAAAGGAAGCACATGCACAAGTGATATTCAGTGTAGAGGTGCAACGCATGTATGCATGCATTCAATCTTCTTCAATGGGGCACACTAGTCCAAGCAAATGTCATGTCCCTTTTGGATGACCACCATGGGGACAACTTGTTAGCCTATCCAATTCCCGTAGATGAAAGAAGTCACTTTCTCACTAAAAGTCACTTTATAATATTTAAATGTGAGGAAGAGTGAAGAGAAGACAAAGGGTCACAACGATGAAAGAAGAAATATAGAAAGGGAAGAAAAGTTCATTCTCATTCATTCATGTATTTGCATTTTCGAAAACTTAAAGAGCTCTTGAGCTTGCTTTCTCTTAGACAAATACTAATGGAGAGAAAATAGTTTCGGTGGTAAAACCATCCACCCTAGCTATCATGAAGGAAAGATCAACCAGATTTCTCATATGATCTTCAATGTTGTCGTCACGTTTGCAAGTATTTATCTTAGATCTAAAGTAGTTCGTGGATTTTCAGTGTTCTAGGAAGGAGGGCGCACTTGTGAAGAAGATAACTCAGTCATCTTGGGGGAGGTCGAGCCCTCTTCTATTTACGCTGCTCCATTGTTGAAGGGCGCACTACTTACCTTGGTTGACTATTGTTCATGTGGAGGGCACACTGGATGAGGCTTTAGTTGTTAATCTCATCAAATCTGAGCTACCAAAAGCCAAAGTTGAACATTCTGGGAAGAGGGGTTCAGTACCCTTGCATATTCTGCCTTGAGGGGTGCACACCAGCAAAGAGGTGTTGGGTTGATTCTCTGCATTTTTTATGTGTTACAATAGATGCAAATTCTGTCTACTGTGAGAAGGGTGCATCCACACCTTTAAAGAAAGCACAGTTTCTTCATATATAAAATATCTCTGCTTTTAGCCCATTCATGAGTGGAAAAGCTTGTACAGTGCAAGGAAAGAGCAGTATTCACATTCAACATTTCATTATCAAGCATGCTACAGGTATCATGAGATTTGTTTATATTGTCTTCAATATTTAGCAAGAAGTTGGAAGTTTGGGTTTCACCTTCATCTACAGGAAGTCTGAAGAGGCAATATACAGTTGTTACAAGTTACTATCCTTCTGATGTTATACCAGGTGTGAAAAGTAAATGTAGATCTGAATTCTGTACTTCATTTAAATGTTGTTAAATACCATCATTTCCAGTACATTCTGTGGGGTCATAACCATTAAATTAGTGAACTGTTGAGACTGCTATAGCATTGGGTTAATCCCATTTATTGTTTTAATTTCTCATTTTGATGTGCTATATACTTCAATGAATCATGTGTGAAATGGGTCCTATGTTCTGAGCACCATTGGGAATCAAATCTGAAATATTCAATGCCAACCTCTCGTTAAACAAATCATTAAGATTAAGATTTAAGGAAACAATATACTACAGAAGGTACACTTTAAGCATTTGTCCAAGTTACAACTTAGAAACAGTCACCTGAACTTCATCACAGTTATATTAAATCTCATATCTGAGTTGGGGGCGGGGGTGGGGCTTACATAGTGGTGCTTAGGAGTGTGCACTACATGTTTGACATTATTTCTAAATTAGAAGTCATAACCAGTCAGTGAAAAAAATAGTCCTACTCATAGCAAGGGTCATTACAGTGGCATAAGAGCTGGTGTTCCTGCCAGCATGTAAGTTGTTTGCACTTTTATGAATCCAGATAACAGTGAACACATCACCTATAGAAGAAGGCCAGGAGAGCCTACATACGTCTTTTTATCAGAGTTCAGGGAAGACAGACTGCTAGAGTCGGAGGAAGAAGAGTTGTTAGAAGTAGAAGGAGAAGAGCAGCTAGAGACAGAGGGAGCACAAGACATGGGAAACAGAACTGATCCACTTGGGGACAGCAGGAATAAGTTGTTCAGGCCCCAGGGGCAGTAGGAGTGAAACAAACAGAGAGGAGCCACATGACAATAGTGCCATGAGTATCCTAAATGATTTGGCTATAAGGAAATAGCAATTAGTTAATCTCATGACACAACTTCTCATGAACAATCGAGACAACAAACCTAAAAGGAACAATAATGGTCTTTATGTGGTTGATTTGGCAAAGACCAATGTAGTCTTGGGCGTTCAGTGGCTAAGTACTTTAGGCACTATATCGACGAACTACCGAACCTTGGAGATGGGATTCAATGCACCTGATGGTACGAAGGTAGTTCTGAGGGGCATGTCCAATGAGGCCTCGAGAGTTATCTCAGCCAAGTGGATGGAGGCATTATTCAAGCATGGTGATGTAACTTATGCAACAGAGTGCTTGATCACAACTCAAAAGACTTCTCATGACAGGCAATAGTACCATGTAGACATACAAGCGTTATTGGGGAAGCAATACAATGTGTTTGGAGAGATTCCTCCTGGGAGACCACCTAACAGGGGCTTCGAGCACACCATAGAGTTGGAGGGGGCTAAGCCAGTGATCACCACCACCTATTGACATCCGAAGAAATTCAAAGATGAGATCGAGAAAGCTAGTAAGGAGTTGTTAGCCATGGGACATATCAGAGCCAGGACCAGTCCATTTGCATCTTCGGTTGTATTGATCAAAAAAAAGGACGGAACGATGAGGATGTGCATCAATCACAGGGAGTTGAATAAGAAGACCATTAAGAACAAGTATCCCATCCCCCAGATTGACGAGTTGTTGGATGAGCTAAACAGAGCAATATACTTCTCAAAGATTGATCTCTAATCAGGTTACCATTAGATCAGAATACGAGATCAAGATGTGCACAAGACTGCTTTCAGATGCCACTATAGGCATTATGAGTTCCTGGTCATGCTGTTTGAGTTGACCAATGCACCAGCCACCTTAAAGTCATGCATGAATCATATCTTCAAGAAGAAATTGAGGAAATTTTTGTTGGTGTTCTTTGACAATCTCCTCATATACAGTAGGACATGGGAGGAGCACATGAGGCATTTAAATGAGTTACTGAGCATTATGGAGGAGCAGTCCTTGTATGCCAAGGCATCCAAATGTGAATTTGTCCTCACAAAGATTTTATACCTGGGTCATGTGACCAATGCACAGGGTGTTCAGGTTCACCTGAAGAAGATTCGAGATATTTTGGAATGGCCCACACCGAGGTCCCTCACAAGGTTATGAGGATTCTTTGGACTATGCACATATTACAAGTGATTCATGAAGGGATTTTCATACTTGTGTGAACCACTTACTAATCTTACAAAGAAGGGAGCTTTCAGGTGGACCAAGGATTCTCAATAGGTAATTGACAGGCTCGAGGAGGTGATGAGCACTTGCTCAGTGTTGGCACTACCAGATTTCAGCCAGACTTTTGTGTTGGAGTGTGATGCTTCAGGTGCAGGTATTGGGGCAATTTAGATGCTAAACGAACACCCGATAGCCTTCGTGAGCAAGAAGCTCAAGAAGGCAAAGAGGATCTACATTATTTATCACAAAGAGATGCTCGCCATCCTGATGCATTGGCGAAATTCAGAAAATACTTGGTGGGCAACAGATTTGTGGTGAGGACAGACCACAAAAGTTTGAGATATTTTTTGGAGCAAAAGGATTTGAATGAAAGACAGCAGAAGTGGGTCAGCAAAATACATGCGGATGATTTCAATATTGAGCATGTGAAGGGAAAGAAAAATGTGGTTGTTGATGCACTTTCTAGGAAACCATCCACATGCTCACTAATGGAGATTTCAACTAATTGGAAATCCCACCTCTTGGTGGAATGTTCCAAAAATAAATTTGCTTGTGAGTTGATTGATGGATGGTCTCATACAGGATGACAAGTACAGGGTTGTCGATGATGTCATCGCCTACAAGGATAGAATTTCCTTGGTGCCAAAATCAAAGCTTAAGGAGAAGATTTTGAGACCTAAACATGATGCACCATTAGTAAGGCACCAAGGGTACTTCAAAATGTACCATCAGATCAGGTAGGGGTTCACTTGGAAGGGCCCCAAGGACGATGTGTTGTGGCATGTGAGGGAATGCATGGTCTATCAACAAAACAAGACCAAATAGAATCATCCAACGAGACTTCTGCAACCATTGTTTATTCCAGATCAGAAGTGGGAGAGTATCTCTTTGGACTTCATCATTGGGTTACCACGAGTACAGGGCCGAGATTGCATCTATGTGGTGGTGGATCGATTGACAAAATTCACACAGTTTTTCATGATCTCATAAGATTACTCAACAACACAGGTGGCAAAGGTGTTCTTCGGGGATGTATTCCAACTGCATGGGATGCCGAAAAACATTGTCAATGACAGAGATAGCAGGTTTCTCGGGGCCTTTTGGCAGGAGCTTTTCATATTGGTGGGTACTGAGTTGACTCCTAGCACTAGTTATCACCCTCAGATAAATGAACAGGCAAAGATTGTGAATAAATGGGTCGAGGGGTACCTGCGAAAGTGTGTCAAGACACCAGAGAACTTGGATTAAATGGTTGCACTTAGACAAGCATTGTTACAACACCACCTATCATATGTCTATCGATATGTCACCATTTCAAGCCTTGTATGGCTATGACGCCCCATCATTTGTGGACATGGTGTTTGGGGATAGTAAGGCAACCAAGGAAAAGGATTGAATACAGGAGAGTCAAGACATCCTTAGAACTCTTAAGGAAAATCTACAAGTGGCCAGCATCAACAAAAGGCCTACGCAAACAGTCAACAGACAGAATGCAGTTTCAAGGCGGGGACTTAGAATTTCTGAGACTACAACCTTATCGGCAATCCTCACTAAAGAAAATCGATGCAAAGAAGTTGAAGCCTCGCTTCTATGGGCCCAACAAAGTTGTCTAGAGGGTTGGACATATGGCCTACAAGCTGGAGCTTCCAGAGGGAAGCAAGATCCATAACATATTCCATGTATCATGACTCAAGAAGGCACTTGGACAGCAAGTTACAGTTTCAGCAGAGTTACCTCCGTTGGATGAGGAGGGGCAGTTGATCTTGGATCCGGAGGAGATTTTGGATGTTCAAGAGAAGAGACTAAGGAACACGGTGATTCAGGAATATCTTGTCAGATGGAAACACAGGCCAGTGGAGGATGTTACTTGGGAGGGAGAACAGATTATGCAACATCCCAATTTGCAGTTGCTTGGGGACAAGCAATCTCAGGAAGGGAGGACTATCATGTCCCTTTCCAGATGACCACTGTGGGAATGATTTATTAGCCTATCAAGTTCCCATAGATCAAAGGGGTCACTTTCTCACTAAAACTCACTTTATAATATTTAAATGTGAGAAAAGGTCAAGGGAAGACGAAGGGTCACAATGATGAAAGAAGAAATATAAAAAGAGGAGAAGAGTTCATTTTCATTCATTCATGTATTTGCATTTTCGAAAACTTGGAGAGCTCTTGAGCTTGCTTTCACTCGGACGAAACCCTAAGGAAGAGGAAATAGTTTCAGTGGTAAAACCATCCACCCTAGCTATCATGAAAGAGAGATCAACCAAATTTCTCACATGATTTTCATTGACATCGTCACGTTTGCAAGTATTTATCTCATATCTGAAGTAGTTCGTGGATTTTCAGTGTTCTAGGAAGGCAGACGCACTTGTGAAGAAGATAACTCAGTCATCTTGGGGGAGGTCGAGCCCTCTTGTATTTACTGCTGTTCCAGTGTTGAAGGGCGCACTACTTACCTTGGTTGACTGCTGTTCATGTGGAGGGCACACTGGGTGAGACTTTAGTTGTCTTTCTCATCAAATCTGTGGAACCAGAACCCAAAGTTCAGCATTGTGGGAATAGGAGCGCAGTACCCTTGCATATTCTGCCTTGAGGAGGGGTGCACACCAGCAAAGAGGAGTAAAGTTGATTCTCTGCATTTTTGGAGTGTTACAATAGAAGCAGACTCTGTCTACTGTGAGAAGGGAGCACCCACACCTTTGAAGACGGCATAGTTTCTTCATATATAAAATATCTCTGCCTCCGGCCCATTGATGAGAGTGGAAAAGCTTGTACAGTGAAATAAAAGAGCAGTATTCACATTCAACAGTTCATTATCAAGCATGCTACAGGTATCCTAAGATTTGTTTATATTGTCTTCAATATTTAGGAGTTGGAAGTCTGGGCTTCACCTCCATCTACAGGCAGTCTGAAGAGGCAATTTACAGCTGTTACAAGTTATCATCTTTCTGATGCTATACCAGGTGTGAGAAGTAAATGTAGATCTGAATTCTGTACTTCATTTAAATGCTGTTAAATAGTAGATACCATCATTTCCAGTGCATTCTGTGGAGTCATAACCATTAATTTAGTGAACTGTTGAGACTGCTATACCATTGGGTTAATCCCATTTATTGTTTCTAATCTCTATCAAACATTTTGATGTGCTAAATACTTCAATGAATCATGTGTAAAATGGGTCCTATGTTCTGAGCACCATTGAGAATCAAATCTGAAATATTCAATGCCAACCTCCTATTAAACAAATCATTAACTTCAGATTTAAGGCAACAGTATACTACAGTAAGCACACTTTAAGCTTTTTTCCAAGTTACCACTCAGAAGCAATTACCTGAACTTCATCACAGTTGGTATTAAATCTCAGATCTGAGTTGTAACTTGTGGGGGGGCTTACACAGTGATGCCTGCGTGTGTGCACTAAGTGTTAGACATTATTTCTAAATTAGAAGTCATAACCAGTCAGCGAGAAAAATAGTCCTACTCATAGCAAGGGTCATTACAGCAAAAGTATGCACTCACCCTCAGCACATTAGGGTTAGGGTTGACTCTGTCAATTGGGATGCATCACTGGATTTACTGAAGCATTGTATTTCTCTTTCGTCTCTTATTTTATAAAAGAGACTTGAGGGATTTCACTGTGACAGTTAGTGGAAGTTTTAAGCTTACTGCATTTTAATTCTATCTTTCAATTAATATAGACTGATGTGATTGAGGACTACAACTTAGGCTCGTTGTTCTATTTTTCAAATCAATACTTTTGTAGATCTAGAAATCCTATTTTGTTGTTTTTATAGGTGAATAATCATTTTTTGATTCCTAGCTTAGGATTTAGTATTCAAGAGTGTATAACAGCTTAACATGTGCTAAAAAATCAACCTGGTATCAAAGTAGTACAGCTGAAATCATTTGAGCAATGTATGTATTACACCCAATGTTCCCCCAAGTTTCCGGGACGCAGGAGCGCGGGAGCGGGGAAACGCACATTGGGGGCGTGTGGAGACCACCCCCAAATTTTAGGGAAATTCGACGGGGGCAGGGGGACGTCTACGTCTTAATAAAAATTAATATTATAAATTATTAAATCCCAGANGTACAAACACGTTGTACAATTCATCATGATAATTTTCAAATATGTCATTTGAATCTTGATATTCATATTTCTAATTTCAGTCATCGTAATTGAAAATTTGATTCAATGATATTGCATGCTAAAATAGCGAAATAGTAAATTACTAAAGACTAAGCCTGAAACAAAGACTAAACAACAATTAAAAGTAAAATTTGTTTTCTTAAACTGAAATTGGGAAAATCGTGGGGGGCGTCTAGGAACCCCCCAGTTTTTGGAGGGGGCGTGTGGGAGCCCCCCTTCACCGGAGCGCGATGCAGAACAAGGGGACGTGCCCCCTTGTGAGTTTCCGAGAGTTTCCTGATTTTGGGGACGCTGGGAAATGTTTCCTCATGAGCCCCCGAGCCCCCGGGGCGCAGGGAGCGAGGGGGGCGCGCCCCTGACCCTGGGGGGCAAGTCCTCGTGTAACACTGATTACACCATGCTTGGGGGTGCTCCATTTGATGCGAAGTGCATGGTGTGTTGACTTATCTTGGTTGTACCTTAGCACACATACACATTGGAGATAGCTTACCTATGGATTGCTATACCTTGACTTGATGTCTATGTGGTACACTTCCTTGGGAGGTTGGAGACATATGTGGCATGGTGACATTATTCATGAGACACACATGGAGAGCATATTTGGTTTCTTGGGAGGACCTACTTGGAGGAGTAGCATCAAGCATTTAAGAGATCCCTAGGTAGCATGGGGTCACTTGGTTTCTTACTTAAGAACAATTGGATTGAGGAGTGCTCATGTAGGTGTGATGGACCTACAGGAACACATGGCTTAGAGCATACCTATGGAGGGTAGCATTGGACAGTTCTTGTAGAGAACCACCTTGGGAACCTTGCTTGATGGGCATGCTTTATTGGAACTTGACATGTTTTAACTTAGAGTAGGAGTACTTCGCATGTGAACCTATCTAGCATTTGGTTAAGTTGCTTGTTTGTGGACCTTGTCCACTTGACTATTGGCAGCCTCTCTCACCTATCCTATATATAAATAGAGCAAAGACTCTTTTCAATCATCATATTGATCATCACATACATGTGTTAAAGACGTGAAAGCTAGAGCGAACTTGTCTCTTTCATATGGATTCTTCTACATTGACTTTGCACTCTTGTCTAGTGGGGTAGGGTTCTTGAGGTGATGCAAGCAAGAATTTAGGGTTAGGATTTTCCCTAAGAGGACGAGGGAAGCTATGCTTTGTTAGAAACCCTAGAAGAGAAATGGGGGCACTTGTTCTTGTGGTTCTTGTGAGAGAATAAGACTAGGAATTTGTGGCATTGGAAACTCTACTACTCCTCGGAGTACTTGACCTGGAAAAGATCAAGGAGACTATCTTATTTTCTCTTGTACACTTGTGAAATGCCAGTGTAGGTACCCAAGAGGACTTCTTGGTGTGTATGCTGGCTGGTTGTGGATGTTTGGTGGGGAAACCAGCTTTGGTTGCGAGTGATTCCTAGCTAGATGGTGGTTAGGGTTTGCTATTTCTGGTGGATGCTCTGGCTAGGGGTGGAAGGCATGACTTCCACCAGATTGTATTAATGTACTTATAACTTCATCCTATATATATATATATATATGAAGCTTGCTTTGCTGTCCAAACTGTGTACTCGCAGATCTCATTTTCAGTGTATGTTCTCATGATTATTAAATAGTTTCTAGAGCTGGTTATGCATGCTCATTTTGTCAAGTGATTTGATAAACATATAGAAAATAAGGGGCAGATTTATCTCTATAATAAAATTTCTGTAGTATGTAATTCTCACATCTGTTTAATGTTGGAAAGTGTGCCCTAAGGGTTGGAAACATTGTTCCCTTGAAATGCATTTGTTTGGTAATTTATTTTACTGGGCTTACTTGTGTAATTGGTTGGAAGGAAGTGAAATATGTATATATACTGCTGTAATTTATATTTCATCTTTAACCCTAAGTCTGAAAGCTCAATGGTAATAGATCAGGAGAGCCTCAAGGTTGAGGTGAAATTTCTGAAGAAATATATACTGCTGTAATTTATATTTCATATTCAACCCTAAGGCTGAAAGTCCAATGGTAATAGACCAGAGGAACCTCAAGGTTGAGGTGGAACTTCTGAAGTTGCATTAAAAGCCATTTCCGAGAAATTCTAACAATATGGAGAGGGTTGCTCCCTATGAGAGAGGAGTTGTTGTTAGAGGGTCTCAGTGGGTGGATGCCCAAAAAACTCCAGAGATTGGAATATCTGTGCCTCAGATAGGTGCTTGGACCTGAGAGGGGCTTTTGGGTGAGATGCCCTTGAAACTCCAGTGATTATAATGTCAGTAATCTATGTGTTTGAGGTGGTTTCAAGGAGCCGCAGCAATGGTGAATGTATTCAGTCTCGGAGAAAGTGAATGGCTAGAAGCCTCTAACTACACTTCTTGGAAGTGCAAGCTTCAGATGTTATTGGAGGAAGTTGATCTATGTACCATTGTCGAGCGGAAGACTACAATTCCCACCGATCCACAATAGCTTGTTGAGCATAACAAGAAAGTTGCTAAGGCAAAGAGGATCATACTAGATTGCATGAAGGACCAATTGATCCCTCATTACATTGGTAAATTGGCCTAAGAGATGTACAAAGCATTGATCTCTCATTATCAGAGTGTTAATGTCCCCCGCAAGATGCTCCTTAAAAATAAGCTCACCAACACCTACATGAGTGACACACACAATGGCTTGCTACTTGATGAAGATCACTAGGATAAGATATCAACTACTTACAATCGGAGAAAAGATAAAAAATGAGGAGTTACTGCCCATAGCAGTAATCAGGTTATCAACACCTTGGGAACCCTTGTGGAAGGTGTCTGTGGTTGTGAGAAGCTACCTACCTAAAGCTTTGGGATAATTTCATTTTAGAGAAGACAAGGTGAGAGACAGTAGTAGCTAGAATAGACAAGATCCAAAACCTAGCCCTCATTGAGAAGGTGAGAGACAGTAGTAGCTAGAATAGGCAAGATCCAAAACCTAGCCCTCATTGAGAAGGTGAGGAGAGGAGGTAAGAAAGGAGGACCCAAGTAGGGTCAGAAGGGCAAGAAGGTAGAATCAAATAAGGGTAAGCAAGACCTTAGTCATGTTATGTGTTTTAAGCGCCACAAGATAGGCCATTATGCATCTTGATGCCTTGAGAAGAACAAAGACAAGCAACAACAAAAACAGTTTGTGGGTACCATGTAGTGTAGAAGCTTCAGCTGGAGTGGATGAGTTAGCATCCAATATCGACACAGCTTTTTCCATGGTATCGTCTCTTCCACTCACACAATTTCTAGAGTAGGGTGACATGTGGATAGTGAAGCACCCAAACACATGAAGGCTTTATGCACCCTTCAAGAACGAGAGGATGGTTCATAGGTGGAGTTTAGTGATGAGCCTAGTTACTTAGAGACCAGAATGGACCCTATCTTCTTCTGCATACCTTTAGGTGATGTTCTAGAGTTGCACAATGTCTTCTATGTTCCTAGTTTGATAAAGAATCTTCTTTCAGTTCCCTGCATAACAAATCTAAAAGGTGAATTTGAGTTTGATGGTCAGCAAGTCATCATTAGAAACCATAGACATGAGCCTAGATAAGTGTTGGCCAGATGAAATTCATGAGGGTGACCTTTACACACTACCAACAGATCCAATGAAGCATGATGCTTTGGTGCATGACATTAACAACCTCTACAAGCTGTGGCAAAGTAATTTGGCCATCTACAATATTGAAAACTTCCTTTCTTGAAGGATATGGTGTAGGTATTGCCATACTTCAAGATTGAGATGGTTGGAGTGTGCAAGGGTTGTGCACTCAATAAGTATGCCAAGACTACTTTGTTGAAATAATGTAACTTCGACGAATATTCTACTTGTACTTTACATTATTATTATTATTATTATTATTCCTCTTTCGGGAGATGTCATTAATGTAAAAGTTATGGGGTAAATCCTCTATTGTAAGTCGGGTCAATAGTACCCAGAAAACATTAATATCAATATTATTTTGAGTTTTCCTATGTAGGTCGGCCCTGTCAATTTGATAGGTCGGCCCAGTTATGTTAAAAGGCCAATCAAGTGATTAGTATAAATAGGGAAGCGCCCTCCCTCATTTGTACAAATACTCACTCATGTATTGCGCAAGAGAGAGAAAGAGGAAGGACAGAGAAGGAGGAGGACAAGTGTTTTTGGTGTCTTTGGCTCTTATGCTAGGGTTTGGTCTCTCTTTTATGAGACCTTGTTCTTTGGGCATTGTACCCTTATAATATATATTGAGGAAGTTTTGTTGGTTTTTTTTCCCTTTTGGGTTTTCCTAGGATAAATTGTTGTGTACCTTGTGATTGTGTTTCTTTCAAAGATCCTCTTTATGTTGTTAATGTGAAAATGTATTAAATGCTCATGAAGTTAGAAATTAAGTTGTAACAACATATAAACTTAACATGGTATCAAAGAGATTGAAAAGAGCATCTTTCACTAGGTAAATCTCTCTATCCTTCTATGAACAAGAAAATCAAGATTTCCTACTGAAGAGGAATTTTGGAGTACAAGTGACATCAAGGAGTGCGCCCCTCTTAGGTGCATCTTTTGGCACATGGATTGAAGTTTTTCAGTGGACAAATCCTTCGGAAAGTCAAACCCTAGTTTGACTTGGAACCAGAAATCCAGAAACTGCAATCCAGAATTTTGCAAGTCCAGTTTCAAGGGTTAGAGATTGGATTCTTCAGCAACTAACTGTACCAGCATACCTCAGTCAAGCGCATCTTTTGGTAAGTTCAGTTTTCATTTTTGAGAAATTTTAATTTTTTATCATTTTATGTTCTTCAGGGCAAGATGCCTCCAAGCACTAAAGCTTGATGACAAGTTGGAGGCATAGAAAACTTATGTGCTTGGAAATACATAATTGGACTCATTCTAGAAGAGAATGATCAGTTTATCAAGGAAGTTGTGCCAGATCCCGAAGAATGTGAAGGAAAGGAAAAGTACAAGGACATGATTAGAGCCAAGAGGATCATAGCAAATTATATCAAGGATCACTTGATTCCTCGAGTGTCCTCTAAGGATACACCTAAGGAGATGTTTGATGCCCTAACAAGAATGTATGAAGGAGGAAACATTAACCGAAAGATGAAGTTGAGAGCCCAACTCAAAAGAACAAAGATGAGCAGGGGTGAATCTATCAAAGAATATTTCACAAGGGTTTCTCAATTCAAAGAACAACTAGAAGCAATTGAAGACAAGATTGATGAAGATGAATTAGTAATGATTGCTCTCAATGGTCTTACTAGACCATGGAATCCTTATATCCAAACAATTTGTGCAAGAAAGGAAAGTCTGTAATTTGAAATCCTATGGGAAGAATGTGTTCAAGAGGAAGCTAGAGCAGCAAACCGAGAAGCACTACTTAGAGATGATGACCATGCTCTAGCTGCTCATGTTAGAAGAAGAAGAGGAAAACCTCATTTCAAGAAGGAAACTCATAAGGAGTCTCATCCTCCTAAGAAGTTTCAAAAGAACCAAAACGGAAATTACAAGCAGAAAGACTTCTCCTCTTATCAATGTTACCATTGTGATAAGATAGGACACATTGCCAGAAATTGTTCAACAAGAAAAGATGAATATAAGAGGAGGAATAACAAAAGGCATCATGCTCATTTAGCTGAAGAAGAAGAAGAAGAAGAACCTTCCAGGAAGTTAGCAAAGGAGGAAATTGAAGAATATGTTTTATAGACGGTGAAGTCCTTCTGTGACCTAGAGCAAAATCTCTAGAAGATGCACCTGTTATTGGGACGGAAGAAGGTGGCCTGTATTAACTGAAAGGTCACTCAGAAGTAGCCTTGATTCATGATACTACAAGTCCATGCGAACTATGTCATAGAAGCCTTGCTCACATAAACTACAAAGCCTTACCACATGTGAGCAAGGTAGTAACAGGTTTATCTGATCTAAAGATTGATCATGAAGGGGTATGTAAAGGATTTGTGAAAGGAAACAACATAAAGAATCCATTCCCGAAAAACGACACCAAGACAAAAGGAATATTGGAACTTGTTCACTCAGATGTATGCGGTCCAATGCCCTCAACATCTTTAAGTGGGTATGTATATTCATTGATGATTACTCTCATAAGACTTGGGTTTACTTTCTGAAATCAAAAGATGAAGCATTTGGAAAGTTCAAGGAATTCAAAGCCTTGGTAGAAAATCTTTCAGAAAAAAAGATCCAGACACTCAAGTCAGATAATGGAGGAGGGTATACTTCAAATGAATTGGAAACTTTTGCATAGATGTCGGGATGAAGAGGAAACTTACCACTCCCTATAATCCACAACATAATGGCTTTGTTGAAAGGAATAACCGAAATATTATGGAAGCGCTGAAGACTTTGATCCATGATCAAGATCTTCTGATGCACTTATGGGTTGAAGCATCAAGAACAGCAGTATATGTACAAAACAAAATATCCCAAGTGCACTTGGGTTCAAAAACCCCGAAGACATGTTCACAGGCAAGAAACCAGAAGTAAGGCATCTCAAGATATTTGGTTGTCCAAAGTTTGTTCATATTCCAAAAGAGAAAAGAACCAAGTTGGATCCTTCTGGAAAGAAGGGAATATTTGTTGGATACTGTTAGGTCTCTAAGGACTTCAGAATTTATATACCAAGTTACCACCATATGGAAATTAGCAGGGATGTAATCTTTGATGAAGATGTAGCTCTCAAGAAATCCAGAAAGTGCCAACTTGAAGAAACATATGAAGAAGTTGTGGCTCCTAGAGCTGCAAAACCGATGGAAGAAATTGCACCTTCTCCTGATGATGAGATTCCGGAAGAACATGATATGTTGGAGCCCTAAGAACCTCCCCGCATGAATATCTTTCACAAGAGAAATACATCATGGGCTCGTGGAATTATTCAATATACAGAGATGTATGGTACTCCAGAAGGCTCCTCAAGACAGAGCAAGAAGTCAAAGCCATTTTCTAGTTATGTGGCTTTGATATGTGATCTTGTAGACAAAGAACCTGCTTGTTTTGAAGCAGCTATTCAAAAGAAAGAATGGGTAGAAGCCATGATGGAAGAATACCAATCCATAATGAAGAATGATGTGTGGGAAGTAGTTCCCAAACCAGAAGGCAAAAGTGTGGTATCTTCCAAATGGATATACAAGATAAAACATGCATCCGATGGAAGTATTGAGAAATACAAAGCGAGATTTGTGGCCCATGGATTCTCTCAAATAGAAAGAACCGATTATGAAGAGACGTTTGCTCCCGTAGCACGGTACACTTCTATTAGAACCATCATGGCACTTGCAGCCAAGATGGAATAGAAGTTACACCAAATGGATGTGAAAACAACCTTTCTAAATGGTGTTATTAAATAAGTGTACATAGAAAAGCCACAAGGTTTTGAAGTTGAAGACGGAAAGACACATGTTTGCAAGATGAAGAAGGCATTGTATGGGTTGAAGCAAGCTCCAAGAGCTTGGTATGGAAGAATCGATAGTTTTCTAACGATCTTGGGCCTTACCAAAAGTTAAGTTGATCCTAACCTTTACCTCAAGGTTATGGATGATGAACCCATCATATTATTGTTGTACGTGAATGATTTATTCCTGACAAGTAATGAGAAGCAAATCTTAGAGTGTAAGAAGAAGCTCGCTGCAGAATTTGAGATGAAAAAACTTGGCTTGATGCACTATTTTCTAGGTCTTGAAGTATTGTAGAGCTCAGAAGGAATCTTCCTTAACCAAGGTAAGTATGCAGTAGAAATCTTGAAAAGGTTTGATACGTTCGAATGTAAAGCCATGGCCACACCCATGGATACAAATTTGAAGTTGTTGGCTAATGCTTCGTCAGAGTTAGTGGATGTGACACTATATAGACATATCATTGGTTCATTGATGTATCCGACGAATACCCAGACAGATATATGCTTTGCTATGAACACCTTGAGTCAGTATCTGGTTGAGCCCAGACATGTTCACCCAGTAGCTACAAAGCATGTGATGAGGTACCTGAAAGGTACGGTAGACTATGGTCTCAGTTATACTAGAGATCATGACTTCAAACTGTATGGTTATACAGATTCAGATTGGGTAGGAAGTGTCTCAGACAGAAAGAGCACTTAAGGTGGATGTTTCAGTTTGGGGTCAGCCATGATTTCATGGCTAAGCAGGAAGCAATTCAGTGTTGCTCTCAGCATTACAGAAGCGAAATATATCGCAGCTTGTTCCACCAGTTGTGAAGCCATATGGCTTCGGAAGTTGTTATCAAGTCTATTCAATCCGGAGATGGATGCCACCGTGATTCTATATGATAACCAAAGCTAAATGAAGATGATAGAGAACCCCATGTTCCAAGATAAGACGAAGCACATAGTAATCTGGTATTTCTACATTTGTGACATGGTGCAGAAGGGAGTTATAAAGCTCCAATATGTGAGCACAAATGAGCAAGTTGTAGATGTGTTGACTAAGCCTCTATCTCATGTGAAGTTTGAGCACTTTTGAGACAAGCTTGGTGTTGTCCGTAAGGACTTCCCTCGAAAGGGGGAGTAGTACTGATGATGCTATGGTATCCTCATCCCAGGAGGTAGCTCAGTTGGGATTGATCATCCTTAGACTTGATCTCGTAATTCCGAAAGGAAGGATCGTCTTAAATGTTGATCTTTGGACTTGATCCTGTAATTCCAAAAGGAAAGATCGTTTAAGATGTTGGTTGGTGGACTTGACCCCGTAATTCTGAAAGGAAGGATCATCAATGTTGGACTTGATCTTGTAATTCCAAAAGGAAGGATCGTCCTGTGCACATATGTCTCGATTGTGATCAATATTGGTGGCTCCATAAAGACTTGATCCCGTAATCTTGAAAGGAAACATCGTCTGAGGACCACAGATGTGTTGGACTTGATCCCATAATTTTGAAAGGAAGGATTGTCCATGATCCCGTAAATCTGAAAGGAAGGATTGTCCATGATCCCGTAATTCTGAAAGGAAGGATCATGTTGATTGTTGATACACCTACCTCATTTTGTTGCCATAGATGATGTTGCTCCAGCCTTGAGTTGTTGATGATGATGTTGTTATACCTGACACGTGGATGATGTAATTATTCCAGATTCATGCTGATGAGCCAGCCTCAGGTTTTCGTTGTTGTTGATGTGTCAGTTTTTATACTGATGTGATGATGATGAGACTTCAGCACTGTACTAAAGATGATAATGATGTTCCAATTCCATGTTGCAGATGGTGATGTTCCAGCTCCATGCTACAAATGATGATTCTCCAGCTCCGTGTTGTAGATGATGATGTTCCAGCAAGCTGTTCAAGTTGCTAATATTGATGTTGTTCAAAACTTCTGATAATCAGTAGATGTACCAGACAATGTTCCAAATGATGTTGTTGATGATGTCTCCTCCCTCCTTCCATAGGCGTTGTGTAGAGCCACACCTGTTGTTGTTGTCAGTAGAATACCCTTCTTGTTAAGGGGTAGTGTTGAAATAATGTAACTACGAAGAATATTCTACTTGTACTTTACATTATTATTATTATTCCTCTTTCTAGAGATGTCATTAATGTAAAAGGTCATGAGGTAAATCCTTCGTTGTAAGTCGGGTCAATAGTACCCAGAAAAGATTAATATAAATATTATTTTGAGTTTTCCTAAGTACGTCGTCCCTGTCAATTTGATAGGTCGGCCCAGTTAGGTTAAAAGGTCAGTCAAGTGATTAGTATAAATAGGGAGGCGCCCTCCCTCATTTGTACACACACACTCACTCATGTATTGCGCGAGAGAAAGAGGAAGGACAGAGAAGGAGGAGAAGTGTTTTTTGTGTCTTTGGCTCTTATGCTAGGGTTTGGTCTCTCTCTCTCTATTATAAGACCTTGTTCTTTGGGCATTGTACTCTGGTAATCTATATTGAGGAAGTTTTGTTAGGTTTTTCCCTTTTGGGTTTTCCCAAGATAAATTGTTGTGTACCTTGTGATTGTGTTTGTTTCAGAGATCCTCTTTATGTTGTTAATGTGAAAATGTATTAAATGCTCATGAAGTTAGAAATTAAGTTGTAACAACATATAAACTTAACATACTATACGAAGCAGTGAACACAGATCAATAGAGATTCCTCATCTAATTGATTTAGATGTATGTGGATCGATGTCTGCAACTTGAATGACAAGTAGTTTGTACTATGTCTCCTTTATAAATGATTCCTCTAGATAAACGTAAATTCAATTTAAGAAGACTAAGGATGAAGTGTTCTCTAAATTCAAGAGTTCAAAGCCTTGTTCGAGAACCAAACAAGTAAGAAAATCAAAATATTGAGATCTAGCAACATGGATGCCTTTTGCAAGGAACCATGGATCTAGAGGGATGACAATACGATACAACCCCACAACAAAAGGGGGTTGCAAAGAGGAAGAATAGGTCCATCGTAGATAAGGTCGAAGCCATGATCTATGACATATATTTACCCATGTGTCTTTCATAAGGGGAATGCAACACAATTGTCTATATTATGAATAAATATCCTCACAATATATTCAAGAACAAGACACCAAAAGGAGCCTACTAGTAAGAAGCATCAAGTATCACACTTCGATGTATTTGGTTGCCACTTTATATACATGTGTCTGATGGGAGGTGGACGAAAGTTTAACCCTCAAGCATCAAGGGTATACTTGTTGGCTACAATGAGTCTACAAGGATTATGGATCTATTCCAACACAACAAACGACAGTGGTAAGCAGGAATGTTAAATTTGATGACAATGAATGGTCCTCTAAGCCTCACAAGCCTCCTATGGAGGTGGAGGGGGGGAAGCTTGGTGTCCCAAAGGATGATCAAGAAGAAGAAGAAAAATTGGGTTCATATCAGCACAATTCCAGTGAAGGAACAGAAGCCTCTTTACCATCTAGTTCAGCTAAGAAGCTAAGATGACTTACCCACACTTTGCAAGAGACATGAGACCAAGTGGAGCACCAGAATCTTCTTTTTGGGTGAGTCATCCCCCTAAGAAATATCCTAATTATGTTGCACTAATGTATTCTCTCATTGATATAGAGCCTTCCAACGTTGACGAGGCAGATGCAAAGCAAGTGTAGAAGGATGTCATGATTGAGTATAACTCTAACTAAGGAATTATATCTAGGAGATTGTTCCAAGGCCAGTGGGGAAACTTGTAATAGATTTGAGTGGTTGCTCAAGATCAAGCATGCAACTGAGGAGAGCATATAGCGATACAAGCCGAGATTTGTGGCAAGAGGATTGTTAGCTATTGGAGTTACTCCAAAAAATATTTTCACCTTGTAACCAGAGCACCAAGTCTTCTAGACCCTGGGTGATGCTCCAAAAAACCTTAATGCCCCCAAGACAAAAGAGATTAAGCACAAAGCGAGAGAGAGAGAGAAGTGTGATCTTCTCCTCACATCTCTAACGCAATATGATCAAGGTGATAAACGAGGTGATTATCATCTCCAACATCTAGCCCACAAGATCAAACCCAAGCATCTCACAAGATCAAGCACCCAACAAACTTTAGAACTTCTTATTGGGTTTCCTCATGAACCTTAGCACCTTACTTCAAGGAGACAAGTTCAAAGAAAAGAGTACAAAAAAGGACTCTCTCCTTCCAATATATATATATGAGAGGTAAGAGAGGCCAATAATACATATGTAGGCCTAAACCCTTACAAGTAACCTCCAAAACAACAAGTTAGCTGACACGTGAAGCACTACACTGCAAAGGTACAATTGTCAATCTCCAAAGTGATGTCTTACACAAGCAAGGCTCCAATGCAAGGGAGCTCCACAAGATGTGTTCAATGCTCCTCCTACTAGCCTCCAAGGACTCTAGATCCTTCTAAGCCATGTACACCACCATCTCCACTTCATCTACATGAACACTATCACAACTCATCCATCCCCAAGTCAACTACATGTCTCCATGCAAGCATATAAGCTACCCCACACTATATAAGGCTCAACGTCCTCCTCCAAAATGCCAAACACTACTTCTCCAATGTAGGTCATCCTCACAAGCAACCAACCAATCACATGTGGCCAACATGAAGAATGTCACAAGTTGTCTTAAGATCTTCAATGCTCCAAGGAAGAGTGTAATGGAAGTATCCAACTAAGTTCAAGCAATCACTAAGTAAGCCACCTCGAATGTGCAAATCCATCATGGACCATCGAGGGGCTAATCATACACCATGTACTACCCCCCGACCATGAAGTACCTCATGCCCACCATTAAATGAAGTAATGAAATAGAATAACAAGTCTAGCAAAACATCTTAATCCAAATTTCCAACAACTTCTTGAGGTATGTGGTGTGATATTGTTTTGATGGTTTAAGAACAAACAATGACCTTTTAGGGTTGAATATGTCACGCTAACATTTACCCTAACATGGATTTATGCCCTAAACCACTAATTATGAGCACCACAAAGTCTACACGCTTCATACAGGATTCGGAATTTAGGAAGGAAATTTGTGGAAAATGGTTATAATGAAAAGATTTCCTATGTAGGGTCCATCACTTCTATAAAGTTGTGTTTTGCGTCCACCTTCCTTACCTTGCTTTCTTTGCTTTGATTTGTGTTTCAGTACTTGCACTCTCCTACTTTTTCTTTTGATTCAGATAGCATATGTATTTGAAGTGATCAGTACAGTAACCTCCAACATTTTCCCTCATGTCCATCACCATTCAACTCATGGCAAGTTTCATCCTAAGGGAGGTGCTCCTTGTGACATGTACACAACTCAAGTTAGCATGAATGCTTTGTCATAATAAGGATAGATGATTCTATAGACACCTACGAATAATCATGTGGTTCACCAATTTTGTGCAATGGATTCAAACAACCTTTTTAGAGCTCTAGTAATACCAAATTTTTGCATCGATCTTGAGTTTTATCACTCAATCTTCTAGGCCTTTAAACACAACACTTGAGACTTGCTAGATTGATATGTTTGTCTTACAATGCAATGCATCCAACATGCCCTAGATATCCCTACCGTAAATCTTCATGCAGAAATGGAAAAATCACACAAGTCGTCGTTGCTATCTTATAGGACCACACCCACGAACCTTTTCAAGAAACCCTACTTTCAAATTTGTAGATCTGTTTCTAGGATGTTGTGTTTCTTTGAATATAAAGAAAGTTGTTCCTTACATCTTCGCAACATCCAATCTTCTAGGGTTTTGTGTGCACACCCCAACAACAATTTCGCTATAGATCCCCTGCAACTTCTTCAACTTCCAATCCACAAAAAGGCTCCTATCAATTGGGCATAGCTTGCTTTAGATTGGTTAGCAAAATCCAATTACAACTCTATGCATTATGGATTCCCATTTTGGATGCGATCCATTCTACATCGTAATTTCTTCGATGTAGCTTGTAACAATATATTGTGCCAAGTCTATTCGAACTATGATCCCGGCATAACCACATCTCGTGTTTTTTATGCACACTTTCCATGCTTTCTTGGCATTTACAGGTCCAAAGATTGAAATGATGGAAGTTCGCGCCATCACTAATTCTTTAACACTTCGTTTTCCACTTGCAGCTTAGACTCTATTCACACCTCCAAACATTGATGACTTGATTCAAGATACAACAACGTGGTTAAAGCAGGAAAATCATTGTGTTTTGCTTGCATCACACATGCACACATCTAGTAAAGGTGATCAATTCATCTTTTCTACATTATTCTTTTGTAACAAATGATCAACAAAGAATTGGCTACAAAGGCCTCCATGTGCACTCCATCAAAAAATTTAGAATGATTGGAGATGGAATCTGAGAAGTTCCAATGTGGTATGAAGGATGCTTGCCAACTTGATTGAAGAAAAGATAACCCAAAGTTGACACCTATTATTATACACTTTTGTATTTGAGCATATGAAAAATATGTACAACATTCTCAAAAAAATCGCACACTAGTCATTCTTCAACCATCCAGATTATTAGATATTGAAGAGATAGTAATAAGAGAAAGAAATTAGATGGAACCGACACAATGTTGACACAATCTATTATTATACACTCTTGTATTTGAGCATATGAACACTCTATACAACATTCTCAACAAAATGGCACACTAGCCATTCTTCAACCATCCAGATTATTAGATATTGATGAGAGATAGTAATAAGAGAAAGAAACCAGATGGAACCGAGTTTCCAATCCCGTCCCCAACAAAGCACCACAACTCCAAGATGACTTTAGGATCCACATCTTTACGACCTTCTACCAATGGTCGAGTTACACCTCATATTGTATGAGGTTTCACTTTGTGACTTTCATCACATTCATGGAGTTTGCAGTTGGCACCTTTGAAGCATTTGGATGGACTTGTAAAGCATATGTCGTCATGGAGCCTCTTCTCTTCTTAAGAGTGGATTA
Source organism: Pseudotsuga menziesii (assembly GCA_001517045.1). Taxonomy (NCBI): domain Eukaryota; kingdom Viridiplantae; phylum Streptophyta; class Pinopsida; order Pinales; family Pinaceae; genus Pseudotsuga; species Pseudotsuga menziesii. Next base: position 204,037 of record LPNX011070635.1, on the reverse strand, counting down.
CTTGATGGAGATCTTTAACAAAAAAGATTCACTATGGTGGATGGTCGTCATTGATGGTCATCTTGTGGTTTGGTATTAATTTCATCTTGATTTTTGATGGAGCTGCACTTTTTTATGTTTACTTCATGTTATAACTTGATTTAGCACCTAAGTGGAAAAGTCCCAATCCACTAGTGCTATTAAGTTCAACTTTAGAAGAGAGCGCCACTGTCACCTCAGTGCTAATTTCCCACATTTTAGACCAGCGCTCAAGGTCAAGGGAAGCTTCCTTATAGGTAGATTGGATTGAAGTATAGAGAGAGCTAAGGGACAAAACAACTTAGTTAGGATGTAAAGTTTGTTATTAAGTTAATCTTCCTAAAGTATTTAATCATGCAAAATATCAAATACTTCAATAAAATTTGCTCAAAGATGTGAAGCAAAATAAACCATTAACATTTACCAATAACAATTATGCAAAGAAATACTAGCAATAAAGCACAAAACTTTAAAGTAGAGTGTGGTTAAGCAAGTGGGTTCATTTCCATGTAGAAAGATACATCCACAAGTGAAATTGCATATGAGACAAATTATGAAGCTTGTCTTAATTAGATTATGAAGTTTATCCCTTTGATGAATCCTTCCTTGAGAGAAATCTCTGGAATCACTAAAAAAATGAGTCACTCGAAGTTACTTAGTGCAAGATATTTCTGACTTATTGAAGTGATGAAAATCAATTCCCCAAGTGTGGAACTTAAATCTTATTAGTTAATGTGCCAATACTTTGAGTTAATTATCAAAATGCCATTGACGCATTACATCCATGATCCATAAGATGAAAATAACATCAAAAAGTTGTGCAGTAATCAATTAATCAATTAGCATGAATACTTTAAAATTAAAATTTAAAGATGCAATTAATCAATAGTTATTTGAGATTTAACATGTCTATTGAAATTTAGCATTAGAATGATTACTTTAAAAATTTGCAGATTAACAGATAACTGTTGTCCGCCGATTGCACACCAGCAGCAGAAATCTTCTAAAAGTTGTCTCCTCACTTGAGAAAGTGGGAGAGGTGTGACCTTGGGGGCAAGCACAGAGCTAGGTACTGTCACCTACTCCTAGCTCCTCCGTTTAGGCTAACTCCTAACGAAGCCAAGGGGGGTAGTCCCTAACAAAGAGTTTTCTATGGCTCAATGTTTAAGTTAATTTTTAGATGTTTCAGATGCGAATGGGTGTTGTTTAGGAGTTATTGTGATTTAAAATGATTAATGTGATGAATTTAACACAAGACAAAGCAATCCACGTTGCTATCACCGGAATTGAAAGATAGACAAATATTTGAGAGCTTCACGAAATAGATAAAGCATTCATAGATATGATTTATAATCAAACATTCGATGGACAAATGGCCCAGATTATCAACAATGCTAAAAGATGGGACCAGTGCCTATGGAGTCAACTTATCAGAGATGCTTTGAGTGTAAATATGTGAATCCCAAAAATGCCAGTAAATGTTAGGTTTTGCAAGTGCTCTTGGTAAGTTTTAAGAGTTTTTTGTTTGTGATCTTCACTTATGGTGGCTGGATGTCCTAACCGGTAATACCTTCAGTGGCTCCGTTCGAAGACATGACGGACCTGTCTGGGGTCAAAGGTAAGTGTTCAATAACTTAACTACCAGTGCCCAGATTAGGTAGCCCGGCGCCCACACTTGGAATTTGCCCACATGCCTCGGTATTTATCGAACAACGCCGGTGCGTTGGTTATGGGGAAAAGTTTTAGTTAAGTTCCTCTTGTGGGGTTTAGAGATCCAATGTCGTTTCTGGGTATTCCGATCGAAGATCGGTCAAAGCATACTCCGGCAAGGAGGAAAGGGGGTTAATTAATTAAAGGGGTGTGAGTTGCGAATTTTATTAAGTTAATTAATTAAAACTCTCCGACAAAGAGCGCTCTTGACCTTGTCTTATGACAGTGGTTCAAGAGACTTAGCTAATCTAGATGAAACTAATGTAGGGGTTATGCAAACCTAAGATGCTCTCCGATAGAGAATGCTCTTGACTTGTGTTTCTACAAGTTCAAGAGTCTTACTTATGAAGATTAATTGATTAAACAAGCACAAGATGAAATTAGTTGATTGGACTCTCCGACAGAGAACACTCTTGATCCACCTTATGGTGTGATTCAAGAGATTTGCACAGTTGATTTACTTAGAAAGATAAACAATTAAAAGAACTACGTAATCAACTTAATTAAAAAGTGATGAATTGACAATTAGTATTCTAAGATTAATAAGCAAATATAATTTAAGCATGAACAAGTAAACACAACACAATCCTCCCCAAATGGGGGAGGATGAGAGTGGGGACTTAAAAACCCCACTCAAGCACAAGATCTTTATTAAACTTTATTGCAATATGCCTTAAGGATTTTAATCCTTGAAAGAACTTTTCCAATGAAAACAAAGTAACTCTACAATTATTAAAACTTGTAAAAAGGAGAGTGTTTTTTCTTTACTTGAAACTTTTCTTGAAATTTTTCTCGAACTTTGTGAAAAGGGAAAAGAAAAAGCTTGAATGAAAACAAAAGAACAAGATAAAGGAAGGCTAAAAATAAGAAGGAAAGGATAGGAAGAAGGAAGGAAAACAAAAAGAAGGTCAAAGACAAGAACAGGGAAGAAAAGAGCAACCAACTATGAGGCCAAAGGAGTATGAAAAATGATGAAAACGGGGCAGCGATGAAGAAGGGAGATGGCTGTCATAAAAAATGCAAAACGGAACAGCAAACAAAAAGTGGCCAAAAAGGCCAAAAACAAGGTTCAAGAGGGTCAAAAAATTAGGGCAAAAAAGAGGCAAAAAGGGGGCATAAACTAGGGTACACTAGGGCTGTCCAAAAGGAAGAAAAGGAGTGGTGAATTAAGGCAAAAAATGGGCAGCAAAGAAGAAAGAGTGAAAAAAGACAAACAAAGCAAAAAGGAAAGGGGCTAGCAAGCAAGGAAACGAAAGGAGGTCAAAGAGAAAAAAGAGATTAAGAGGAAGGAAGTTCGGTAACCAGGTGTATTGTTTAATCTTTGTTGATGGAAGGAAGGAGAAACCCTGACTGTTGTATTTCTTTCTTGGATTGAGGAGCGCTTAGGAGAACCTGCAAAACGAAGGAATTAGATGAAAATAACCACCAGTTCATGAAGAAGAGCTTGATCTTTAAGCTTGTCCTTCACCTTTGATGATCTCTGCAAAACCCTTGAAAACAAAATTAAATCCGAACAAAATATTCATAAACTAGATTGTTAGCCCTTCAAGAGTATATATTGAATAATGATTTAATAATTGAAAAAGAGAAGGGTAGGAGAGATATCACCAAAAGACGGAGTGAATCCACAATTCCAATAGCTCATACATAGACCTCCAAAGTCACACAACTTTATCCCAATCTTTAAACAAATATTACAATAATTTTGGCAGAGTGTTCATACCCAAAATCTCCATCCAATAGAGCTGAAAGAGCCTCTATTTTAACAAATGAGAAAGTGCTAAAACCCTAAAACCAAAAAACCAACCCTAACCAGCTTCGCCACCTAACAAAGAGCTCAGACCTAAATCAGAGAACCGGGAGTGAGGGGAGGCCTCCACCCAGGCAAAGCGCCCCCACTCCAAACCTGTGCACTGAAAACAAGCCAAGGATGAGGCCACACGTGTGATGTAGGTAAGCTCATCCTTAGGTCTGGCAGGAGCCTCCGTTAGGTTTGGGAAGCCCACTGATGGTGCAAGCTTTAGTCTTCACCTTGATCAAATCACCGGACCAATGAGTGCTCTCCATCTCATCTTTAGCTGGAGATGACATGTCTGATAACTGATAATAAATTAATTGCTCTCTTAATGATGACTGAAGGTGAGTTATGATAACTCTAATCATCATAAGTGTTCCATGAGATGTCATTTAGCCTTTTACTTTACTAAATTTGGATTAATTTGGAGAGTTTTAGTTTTCTCCAAAATAATCATTTTTTTAATAAAAATCATTTTTTTACTAAAAATCGTTTTTTTACTCAAAACTGACTTTTTTGAGTAAAAAGGCATTATGTGTCCGATTGCTGATCTGAAAGCTGGCTCTGACTGGCTGGCTGATCAAGAATGATTTTTGGCTTAAGGTTAGAGCCTTCAATCACTGAATTCTGAGTCCGGATCACGAATGGGTTTTTTCCATTTAATTTATAGAAAAATTAACCCAAAAAACTTAGGAAAAGTAATTAAAAATTAAAAAATTAAAAAAATAATTTTTCACTGTTCTAAAAAGATTTTTTCGAAATTTTTTTTATGTGTCCAGATGACTTAGGACATGACCATGATCTGTTGAAAAACTGAGATTTACTGTTTGCTGGTTTAAATGAACAATTTGTGGTTTTCACTTCAGCCGGTTTTGCATAGGCTTGAAGTTACTGAAAATTTTGCCGAACACTTTTAAACACACAGTAAAAATTACTTAACAGGCTGAAAACAAATGCATGCACACCATAAAAATTTACTCAGAGATTTTTGGCTAATCAGCCCTGGAAAAACCCCCACGGGGAAAACCAGTCAGAGAGGAGAGATTTTTATTATTTTATCAGCAATGTACAGGACAGAAAACTAGTGGAAAAATTCAACTTATCTCCACCGGCAAACTTCTTCACAAAGTCTGGAAAATTTTGTACTCAGCAAACCAGCCAACACACTTTTCTTTTTCTGTGCAAAACAGATGCAAATGTACAGCACCAGCAGGCCGTACACCTCCCTCGAAATTCGTGCCAATGAACAGGCCGTACAGCAGCAATAAATAGGCCGTACTTCTTCCTCGAACTCCGTGCCAATAAACAGACCGTACACTGATAAACCAGGCCGTACTGTCCTCGAAAAACGTGCAGCAATAAATGAACCTGTACCTACAGGCCGTACATCGAATTTCTGGGCATTTAATGCAGACCGTACGGTGCAATAAATGCAGGTCGTACTTCCCTCGATTTATG
>LPNX011070635.1:134617-194443 GCA_001517045.1 Pseudotsuga menziesii | reverse complement strand
GTCTCAGGAGACCGAACCACTCAAAAATATCCTACTAGCACATTTTATTACAAACCCTGCGGGGCCATGGTCAAAATTATTCAAATAAAAAAGTGACTAACCAATATTGGCTAGACAAGCAGACGGATCAACTGATACACTGGAATCAGACTTTGAACAAGTCTATCAACCGGCGGCTCCTCAGGTAACCCAACTATGGTACAAAAAGTTGGATAACAATAACAAATGCCAAGCGCAGTAACACATCAACGCACTGAACACAGAGAGTTTTTCACTGGGGAAACCTTTAAAGGACAAAAACCCCAAAAGCATTAGTAATTAATCTCTGAAAATGAGATGACTAAGTTTTTCAAAAATTCTCGAACCCTACTGGATTTGATCCACAAATAAAATTCACAAATGAAGAATTTTAACATAAAAACCAAATTAGGGCTTTTCTGCCCTAATTCATCTAGCTGCCAAGAATGTCTACCCGGATAAGTTGTTGCCTACCCGAGCTTGTTTTCCTGCTGCCCGTGAATCCGATCAATCTGCGCAACTGTTTCTCTGCTGCCTATGAACCCTATCACCCTGCCTAAATTGCTTTTCTGCTGCCCAAAAATTTTGTCAGCCTGCCCGAGGTCCTGTATGCCTGCCTGAACTTGTTGTTATCCTTCCCGAGCCTACCCAGAATCCTGTACAAGCTATCCAAGGGTCAGTTGTCTTCCCAGAAGCTTTCTCGGGCTGTTTGTTGCTTGCCCGAGGGTCTACCGGTGGCCCAGCTGTCAGCCCGAGCCCTGTTAGGGCTAGCTATAGGTGCCCGAAGGCACTAGCAAGCAACCCTAAGCCATGTTAGGGCCTTCCCGTGGTGCTTGCAAAAGGGTCAAGCCCTATAGAAGATTGCCCGTATGAGAGAAAGGTTGTCGTGGGGTGTTTGCAGTCTGCCCAAGGTGTATTGCAGTTGCCCATGAAGAGAAGAAGCTTTCCCGTGAAGAAGAAAAAGGGTAGGGTGAAACCCTTGAAAGTGCAAAAGAAAAGAAGGTTGTTGTTAATATTCACCATGAACCCTAGCTTAGGGTTTGTTGAATAAGTGTTGATTCCCTAGCTAGAATCCTCCATGCTAGGGCACAACCACAAGAAAATGCCTTCTCCTCAACACTAGTGAAAATCCTCCTTGAGCAGTTGTAAGTGCCAGATCAAAGTGTGTAATAATGAAATGGAATGATCTTCTTTTATAGCCTTTGAAGCACCTATAAGTGGACCAATACTTAAAAGAACAAAATAATATTAGTTTATTCTTTTATTACTTTGACTTTCACCTTTAGTGGTACTAAAGGTCCTTTTGCACTTTCACTTTGACTCCTTAGTGGTACTAAGGGTCCTTATGTATTTTCGACTTTTACTTTAGCCTTCTTCAAGTGCCCTGTAGTTAGATCAAGTGGTCAAGCTGGTCCTTCATCCCCACTCAAGGTACATCATCATAAACAAAGAGAACTACTAATGCTTTTATCTCACACTCTGTGTGACACCAAGATCGGATACTAAGGTGTCTTCACGAAGGGTTTCTAAGCCTTGGAGAAGATCACAAAGCCCATTGATCGAGGGTCAGGGTGTCACACATGCCCATACCCGGTCTAGGGCTTATAGTGTCATCCTAGTAACAGACCAGGTGCCTCAGCCATAGGCTACATAATTTGACCCAAGGTCAAATACTTGGTAATAGACCAAGCGCCTCCATTCTCCCAGAGAATGGCCCTCAGCCCCGAGATGAGTCCTTAGTCCCGGACTAGGTTAATTTCCTGGTAACTTACCAGATGCCTCCATTCAAAGAATGGCCACTCAGCCCTAGGTTGAATCCCCCAATGCTAGACTGGTTCCACATCCTGGTCCCAAACCAAATGTCTCCATTCAACAGAATGGTCACTCAACTCAAGGTTGAGTCCCCCAGTGTTGGACTGGTGCCACATCCTAGTCTCTGACCAGACGTGTCCATTCAACAGAATGGCCACTCAACTCAAGGTTGAGTCCCCCGGTGTTAGACTGGTTCCACATCCTAGTCCCAGACCAAATGTCCCCATTCTCCTAAGAGAATGGCTCTCGATGCTGCTCATAAAAAATCAACAATGTCATAATCAACCATTAATCAAGTTAGAGATTTCTAGAATTTAAAAGTGAAGTTATTTAGCCAATGTACTTATAGATAAAGTGAGATATTAAACCAGCAGTCACTAAATAAAAACACATGAAGTTTCTTGTTGTTATTAGACATTGTTACTAAAAATAACAACAAACTCAAAAAAATCCAGAATTATTAGCTTGTCACCTTAAGGTGTTTATAGTAATAAAGAGCAAGAAACCTAAGGAAATTTTCAAATTTAAGCACTTTAAAACTGATATTTTAGATGCTAGATGGCTTGGAGGCTTTCCAGAAATAGATATTTGCTATAATATTTTCCAAAATTGGTAAAATGCAAAATTTAGCCAATTTAAACCTTTGTTGCAAAAATCAGCAAAAAATCAACAAGGTGTCGAGAAATTGCGAGATTTTCCTCTCACCAAAAATTCCGAAAAAATCACAGAAGAAATCAAGGCGATTTTTTCTCGAGAAATCACCAAAATTTTCCCAATAAATCGTCTAGTCAATGGAAAGGATTGAGGGTTTAGAAAAGCGATTTTGGTTTTTTTTTTCTCATTTGGACATCACAACGGGTAAGAGGAGAGCTAAGGATATTGGCATCATTTTACATTTGCCCAAGGAGGGTTTTGCACTTGATTTCACTCACCATCGAGGATCAAATTTGTGGATTGGACATTGCTATTTGGAGTTTTTTCAACAGTTATCACAGCTGAAGATATGTAAAAAAAAATCGCCCATCATCTCTCATTTTTCCAAGATGCATTGTTATTGTTTTGCATTGTCAATGAGTTTTCCATCTTCATAACTAGTTTTCAATGGATCAGATCATAAACCATTTTTTTCCACCTATTATGTTAATTTGCAGCAGTTATGCATGCCAAAAAATGCTTTTTTTCAAGTATTTCTTGCCCTAGGTGCTTAGAAATTCTCACAAAACTGTCCATTTATTTTCCCTCGTCAAATAAAAGTTTGAATGCTAAATGTATATTTGATTTCTTCTTGTTTTTTAAATTTCTATCAATCACATATGCTAAAAAAACATGTTTTTCGTGCCCTAGGTTCAAGATGTCGAAGGCTTTGGATCCATGTTGGGAGTGGGGCACACCTATTGACCCACTCAACCGACAAGTTCTTCCTTGAAATCTATGTGGGAAGAGAATGACGGGCGTAATAAGCAGATTGAAATACCACATTGCACAAATAGCAGGGCATGATGTGGGTCCTTGCAACCAAACAACCCCAAAACTCATTGATAAGGCCACACAAGCAATTGAGGAAACTGGGCAATAGAAGCAATACAAGAAGGCCATGAGAAAAGAACTTGCTTCAAGATCCAGGTCCATAGTGGGAGTGGGAGCTAGTGGGACAGGTTTGAACACCCACTCCATACATTCCACAATGCCTTCGTCAAGATCGCATTTCTTTGGGCCAAGATCCACACCTGGTACACAACCTTCTCTAAGGTCCATGGTGAAAGTTAAGAAGAAACAAGAAGCAGATAAACTTGTCGATCGATGCATACTATGGATTGATATTCCACTCAACTTTGCTAAGAACCCATTTTATGTGTCCATGTTTGAGACAGATGCTATTGTTGGACTGGGGTATAAGCCCCCCACTTATGAGGAGTTGAGAGGACCTATCCTTTAGGATGAAAAGGCCGATTGCACTCGCAAGTTGTAGGAGCTACGGGAATCACGAGAGTTCACAGGATTCACTGTGATGTCAGATGGTTGGACCGATATGAAGGGTAGGACCCTTCTCAACTTCTTGGTTCATAGTCCCAGGGGGGACTATGTTTATGAAATCCGTGGATGCATCCGCACATATCAAAGATACAACTTTACTATGTGGCTTCTTAGATGAGTTCATCGAAGAGATTGGCCCGCACCACATTGTCCAAGTCATAATAGACACTATTACAAACTATGTGGTTGTTGGTATGATGCTTATGGCCACGTATCCTACATTGTTCTAGACTCCGTGTGTCGTCCATTGCCTTGATTTGAATTTAGAGGATATAGGAAAGATTGATTGGATCAAGGATACCATTGATTCAACGCAGAGCATCACAAAATTCATATACAATCATGCAATGGTGCTTAGCTTGATGAGACAGTTCATAGGTGACAAAGAGTTGGTGCGACCTGCCATCACACGCCTTGCCACTAGTTTTATTTGTCTCCAACCTCTCTTGAGTTCTATGTGGGACTTGCAAGCGATGTTCCTTTCACCTGAGTGGTGTGCTATATCATTTAGCACTAAACTAGAGGGGCAAGCCACATTCAAGCTTGTTACATACCAGGAGAGTTTTTGGGATGCGGTGAAGAAGGTGTACACCATCACTGAACCTTTGGTAAAGGTTCTTCGCTTGATTGATGAAGAGAATCCTACAATGGGCTACCTGTATGAGGCCATGGTGTAATATCCCAAACTGATATTTCCTTCCAATGTATAGGTTTGGTGATAAAGTAATGGTTTATTTCTTGATTTGTTTCAATGTTGGTGTTCACAATTAAGATTGCATGTACAGGAATAAAGTACATGCAAGTGCATAAACCCTAGTAACAAGTAAATTGTTGCAAATAATGTAAATAGTCTTCGAATAGCAAATTTAAACATACCAATATTATGTGCTTGGACAAAAGATTACAATAGTGAAGACATGCATGATATACAACTGGTCATTCTTCAAAAGCGTGACTGCTCTCTTGGGACAATTCGCCCATGCAAAGGAATGTGCCTTCCTTGATCTTGATTTGCTTGTAACTGTTCTAAAATGTAGAAATAGAAGCTCGTACTTATGGTTAGGGGTAATAGTGACCCTCTAGGGATAATGGTAGTGGCATGCAAGAGTTTGGAAGCCTTTAGAACACCATACGATTTGCTCCTTGTTTCTGCAATTCGCCCATGCAAGAATGGCGACTTCTCCTTTCCCAGATCTATTTGTAACTACTATCGGAGTGCCAAGATAGTCCTCATAATCACCAGGTAGGGTAAGAGACACCTTCTAAATCCAATGGTAGTGACATGCAGAAGAAAAGACAACTCTCTACTCTAACACAAATTGCCTGCCAGCTGATTAATGCGCCCCTAGTGAAACACGTCCTTTTTTATGCTGCTGGATCTCTACTCTTTATTTATGAATATGTTGTTGCTCTTAATGATTGTGGAAATTGCGAAGTGTTGGGATAGACCTGGATGATCTACCTCTAAACGTGATTAGGGTGCAAATAAGTTTCATTGCCGAAAACACTTGCTGGTTAGGGACTCACGTCCTCAACCCCAACTCGATGTTGGTGGTGTTGAGCTCTCGAAACCAACATCAAAAGTGAATAATAATAATGGATGCCCTTTTGGGTCGACTTACCTTTCTTTTATAAAGTTGAGGTTGAATGTGTTTCCTTTTTGCATGCATGTGACCTAATTAACGCATGACGCGTGCAACATGCACTTCCTTGCATGCATGCAACTTAAGTGACGCATGTCACATGCAATTTGATATATGCCTTGCATGTTCTGCTTGTCAAATATCTCTTACTCTGGTGGCCCTCTTATGTCTACTGATGACTAAATAATATTGTATTAATGTATTCTTTAGCTCCACGTATCATTAGTCCTCGATCAGTTCCCTATTAACCAATAATGAAACATTACAGTCCTCCCTCACCAACTATTGCTTGTCCTCAAGCAATGCCAACACAACTCCACAATCAATCAAATTGAACCAACTGCATCTGGGGGTGATTCCAGGGTCCCAAATTATCCTAGGAGATCTATAGCACCCTCTGCTCAAAGCACTACACTGCACAGTGTCATCACAAGATATCTCGTGGAAGCCTCCTATAAGTAGATTAATCAACCACAGTGTAAACGAGGTACCATCACAAGAGACCTCCTGAAAGCATCCTCTAGCAATCACTAAACTGTCAATCACTATAATTCCACTGCATCCTCTGAGAGCGGTCGAGGTCCTACTGCTACCATGTGTAGTATCGACCCAAGGAGCATCCAGTAGGCTCCTAAGTAACCCAGTCAGTAAATACTATATCCATCCCTCATAAGGTCTCCCACCTGGATCCCAATGCTAAATTGTGCATCTTTCATCCCCAATATCAAAAGTCTCTTGCGGGACTATAACCCTGGCTAGGAATGTCTTCCCAAGAATCACCCACTCAATAGGACACCAACTCTTAATCTCTCTCCAATCCAACTCCTGAAAAGGACCTTGTCCATAAGCACCATCACAAGGAATAATCCTACCAAGTTGACACTATGCCCTTCTAATTTCAATTGGAATGCTCATATATTGTTGCCCAATCTCTGGGTCCTGGCCAACCTGTAAAAACCATCCTCCATTATGCAAATGTGGACACAAGGTACTGCAAGCCTTGTCTATCTACTCCTGAAGAGGAATGCTCGAAAATGCAATAGTTTGTTTCTTTTGTTGCCCCATCAAGGAATCTAATTGTTCTTCAATACTGGAAAGACTGGCCACTGACTCGGTACATACAACTCGAAGAATTGTAAGCTCAACATCTCATTGGAATATGGTGTCCCGAAGTATCTGCGTCCTCTCTTTCACTGCTAGAATGCTTTCTTTAAGACATTCAATCTTCTTCCGGGGACTACCATTTGGGAGCTCTGTCTGCACGTATAAACCCTCTAGAACCTCCATGTGCAACTGCCCACTGTCTCGACTGCTGTGCTCATTGCCCTGCACCTCATGTATCTCGCATGCCATAACTGTCTAGACTCCTGCTATAGGTGATGACTAGTGTACCAACACCAATTCATCACACAACCTGTCCACAATCTGACTATTGGATGTGCTGGTGTCGCTAGACTCACGGGATTGCTCTAATGCTACCTCCTCATGCACATACTCATCATGAACTGTTAACTCGAAATCAAGCTCACCATCAACCTGTACTTCATGCTCACCTTTCTCCAATCCTCCAACTATGTTTTTAAGGAGATCTTGATCCAAATCCTTGGGTTGGCTCCTGAACTTGATGGTATAACAATCTTGAAAGCACAATGTTGCACATACCTCATCACCCAAGGCTAGATATTCTTGATATCGAGGCAAGTGTTGCAGTGTTGCTAACCTCTGCAAATTTTCAGTCAAGATCCTTCTCATTGTCTTCATGTTCAAACCCATAACTGGCCAAGAACATGCTCTGATACCACTGTAATATCCCAAACTGATATTTCCTTCCAATGTATAGGTTTGGTGATGAAGTAATGGTTTTTTTTTTATTTGTTCCAATGTTGGTGTTCACAATTAAGATTGCATGTACAAGAATAAAGTGCATGCAAGTGCATAAACTCTAGTAACAAGTAAACTGCTGCAAATAATGTAAATAGTCTTAAATAGCAAATGTAAACATACCAATATTATGTGTTTGGACATAGGATTAAAATAGTGAAGACATGCATGATATACAACTGGTCCTTCAAAAGCATGACTGCTCCCTTGGACAATTCGCCCAAGCAAAGTAATGCGCCTTCCTTGATCTTGAATTGCCTGTAACTACTGTAAAATGGAGAAATAGAAGCTCGTGCTTATGGTTAGGGGTAATAGTAACCCTCTGAGAATAATGGCAGTGACATGCAAGAGTTTGGAAGCCTTTAGAACACCATATGATTTGCTCTTTGTTTCTGCAATTCGCCCATGCAAGAATGGCAACTTCTCCTTTCCCAGATCTATTTGTAACTATTGTCGGAGTGCCAAGATAGTCCCTGTAATCACCAAGTAGGGTAAGAGACACCTTCTAAATCCAATGGAAGTGACGTGTAGAAGAAAAGATGACTCTATACTCTAATACGAATTGCCTCCCAGTCAATTAATGCGCCCCCAGTGAAACACGCCCTTCTCTATGTTGTTGGATCTGTACTCTTTATTTCTGAATATGTTGTTGCTCTTAATGATTGTGGAAAAATGTGAAGTGTTGGGATAGATCTAGATGATCTACCTCTGAAAGTGATTAAGGCAGATACATTTCACTACCGAAAACACTTGCTGGCTAGGGACTAACGTCCTTAACCCCAAATCGTTGTTGTTGTTGCTGAGCTCTCGATACCAATCTCAAAAGTGAATAATAATAATAATGGATTCCTTTTTGGTTCGACTTACCTTTCTTTTATAACGTTGAGGTTGCATCCTTTTCCTTTTTGCATGCATGTGACCTAACTAACCCATGTCACATGCAACATGCACTTCCTTGCATGCATGCAACTTAAGTGATGCATGTTGCATGCAATTTAATATATGGCCCCCATGTTTCGCATATCAACTATTTCTTGCTCGGGTGGCCCTCTTATGTCTATTGATGACTAAATAATATTGTACTAATGTATTCTTTAGCTCTGTGTATCATTAGTCCCCAGTCAATTCCCTATTAACCAATAATGAAACATTACACATGGATAGGGCCAAAGAATCCATCTGTGCCTATTATGCAGACAAGGGAGGTCGAGCGTAGGAGAGACAACAGATGATATGGGAGGTGATTGATGTGTGATGGAGCCACAAACTCTATCGCCCCATTCATGTTACAGGGTTATCCCTCAACCCTACGTTCACTTATTCCTATGGATTTAAATTTGATGGAGAGGTTATGGCTGGATTCTACGAGTGTGTCCAAAAAATGGTGCCTGGTGCAGCTGATCGTACACATTTTTTCCAAGAGTTGGAAGTGTAGAAGAGATCCACAAAATTATTTGGGTTTGAAATGGCTATCAATGACAGGAGCAGCATAATGCTAAGTAAGCTTCACCTTGTTCCATGTTTCAAATTTTATTTGCTATTTCTTTGTTTTAAATTTCATTGTCTTTTCTTATGTTTCTCTAATTTGTTATAGATACTTGGTGGGAGAACTATGGCTCCAAAGTACCTATTCTACAGAGGCTTGTCATTCGGGTGCTTAGCCAATCATTCAACTCTTCTGGTTGTGAGCGCAACTGGAGTCTATTTGAAAAAGTACAATCCAAAAAGTGAAACAAGTTAGAGAATTTCAAATTCATTATAAATTATCAAATTGTAATTTTTAATGTTATGCCCCTTTACATTTTAATTTATGTATTATAAATTTATAATTTTATAATTTATGATCCTCCTACAAGTTGGATACGCAGCGCCTTCATTATTTGGTCGACGTCTACTACAATATTAGAATGTGGGTGGGGTAAATGGAGAGAAAAGATGACGTGACAAGCATTTCATTGGATGGCATTGACACCACTGCTGCATGGACAATGGAGTGTGAGGAGTATGTTGTGGAGGCAACCCCTGATTGGCTAGAGGATGATCATAATAGTGATCATGATACAAAGGCTCTAAATGAGAATGTTACACAGGATTTCCAGTTTCACACCGAGTCTGGGACTGGGAGTGTGTCACCGTCGGAGCTATAGTCAAAGTTGGGAGATAGACCCAGTGGTACTAGTAGCACTAGTAGTGGTAGAGGAGTAACTACTCTACCTTCTTCTTCTACAGGACATCATTTTCAGTCGGCTTCTTTAGTTTCTAAAGGACATCATTTTGTAGGGTCTTCTTCTAGAGGACGTCAAAATCCACTACGAGGCCCACAAGCCTCAAGGGATGGGTTCTAGAGTCTTCTTCTAGTTCTAGAGAATGGGCCATTTCCGCAGCAATTACCTTTACCCGTAAAAGGCATAGAGGGAAATAGTAGTTTATTTACTTGTTTTCATTGTAGATCACTAATGAGTCTTGATGATGATCATGAGATACATATGTTATATTTTTTATGACTCGAAATTCAGGACAATTCATTTTTTATGTGTGATGTATCACTAGACATCTATTATCTTATATATCAATTTTAATTCCATATTCATGTGGTAATGTGTTTATTTGATGTTATTGTTGCTTTAGAAGTTTAAAAATTTGAAAAAAAATAAATATTTTTGTATTTTTTAAGTTTGTCAATATTTGTCGATGTGTTGTCGAGATATTCAAAAACGATGTTTCGTAGACCCTGCCAATTTTTTCGTCAAGACAATGTTTGCAACTTTGATTTAAACCACTACAACCAATAATAAAATCAAATTAATAACCTAGAAATTTAAGTGATCTATTTAGCACGAAACCCTTTAGCGAAATATGAATTTTAAGATCAACCAAAGCTGTTTTTATCTCTGGTTTCTACAATAAAACAAATAAAACTAAATAGAAATAAAATTCAGATTTATCAAGTTTAAAAGATGTGAAAGCAAGAGAAAATATATAGGCTTGAGTTGGGTGAAAGGCTAAAATATTTTGAGAGTTTTTTATATTTAGTTTTCACCCTTGAAACAAAAAGAAATGAAATTTTCCAAGGGTCTTTTGGTTGTAGAAATGGAGTATAGGATGAATGCCTTCAATCCTTGGGTGAAATGGCGTATAGGATTAGAGCACTTCTCCTTGGCCCTTCAATTGATGTACTTGGTTGGAACACCTGCCAAAGAGCATGACAAATTCCCCAAAGGCTTTGGGTTCCTTGCAAAATTCCTTCCAAGGAAAGGTCACCTAAGCATTCCCTTACCACACACCTTCAATTAAAATTATAGCTCAAACCCTGATATATGCCTTCTTCAATCTTGTATCCCTTCAATAAAAGTGATATGAAAAGCTAAAGCACAAAAAAAACATAGAGATTCTTCCTTATTTGATCCAATGGAACAAATTTTCCCTTCTTATTGGACTAGAAAAATTAGCATTACAATGGAAGAGAAGTTTCACAAGTTACCTCAAGAACAAGATCTACAAGCTATGGCACAAGGAAAGAAACCTTGATGAACCAAGAGCCAAAGATGAAAGATAATTTTATCCTTCAATACTCAACAAGAAGATACAAAGGGGAGTGGGCTATCTTGTATAGGAGAAAAACTCAACTTTTTTCTCAATAAAATAATATTAGATCTGCCAAAAACCCTAAATCTATCCTAGGGAGGCTCAAAGAAGCCTCTGTACATGGTCAAAAATGATAAACAACACTCTTAAGCTAACAATAAGCCAAAGACATAGGGGGTGATCCTCTAAAAATTGTCCAAAAGGTGGAGCACTTACTCAAAAAGGTGAATGCTCTCCATGAAAAGACTCTCAAAATCACGCATGGAAAAATTACAATGCAGCACTTTAAACGAAAAATTCTAGATTTTCTAACTTTCTCAATATTTATTAGATTTTCTATTACATCCACATTTAGGAAATCCTGCGGCCATTCTGCATCTAATGGCATTGCACAATTCTGAGCACTTTTCCAAAAGATAATTGATCCTGAAATTAGGAATCCCATCCAAAAACTTCCTATCAAAAATGGTGTGTGCCAAGGGTAGCGCTCCTTATGAAACACCTAGCCATCATCACAAAACATCATACCAAGTGTCATAACATGTGTACATAAGTAAATGTTCTAGTGCTAAGGGTTAAACCAACATATAACTTAGGAAATGTTCTCAAATTTGAAAATAATACATGAAATTAATTGTAATTGCACATTTCTAACAACTCATTGACTTAATTAACCTTTAGTCATCGAGTCTCTTAGCAGTTGAAATGGCAGTTCGAGCCACCGGTAAGCATATGAGGATGAAGTGACTACTGTCACCTTAGTCAACTTCTCCCAACTGCTTCAGAAGGCTAGAGCTCGAGAGTGCGAGAGAAGACTGTTGTGGAAGCAAAAAAGAAGAGGAAGGAGGGTTGTTGCTATAGCAACAGACCCAAATTAAGGAACTGCCCTAGAGGGGTACCCGAGGGTAGAAAACAGGCCAACGAAGGTTAAAGAGGAGCTAATGAGGGATCTAAGTCACAAGATTTGGCGAATTTGAACCTTCAGGTTCGAATTTTGTCAAATCTCAAGCTGGTTCGAATCTAAAGGCGAATTTTAAAGCGAATTTAATAAAAATCTCAAAAAAATTTGGGGCTGGTTTTTTCATTTAAACCTTAGTCCTAACACGCTACGGTCCACTTACTCCAGTCTCAAATCCCAACCCGTGTGCAAAGTTTTTCCTCTCTACTTATCGCTGCTTAGGAAAGAAACCCTCATGCTAGGGCTTAGAGTTCATGACTCTATGAGTTTCCATCTCAATGTTCACAAATCATTGCTACTGCTCAATCACCAGATCATCGTTTGAGTTACAAACTATAATCTACAAGTGCAATTGCAGTCATAGACCCGCGATTATGTTGTGCCGCCATTGAAGAGTGAATTTAATCGCACTTGAGAATAAATTTATCTAAGCAGTTGAGCTGAAAGTTGAAACAAAACCTGAGTTGCGCATTTCGAGTTCCACGAATAAATTGTTGATGTAATTTTTTATTAGTTTGTACTATATTTTAGATATTATATATATATATATATTCGAATCTAAAGACGAACCTCATAGAGAAATTCAAATTCGAATCGAATCAAATGGTCATCGAACTCGAATTCGAATTCGAACCATGTGACTTAGGGAGGGATAGCGAGGGTGGACAAAGGCCTTAGGGAGGTAGCGAGGGTAGTGTAGGGAGCAGCAAATGGTCTAGTTACAGTAGTGAGGGTAAGGTAAAGTGTAGGAAAAAGGGCCAAGGATGGAAAAGGGAGGTTGCTAGAGCAACAAAGGGAAAGAAAGAGGCAACGAAGGCTAGGGAGAAGAACAACCAACCCTAACCTAAGTCAGCACTGACCTAAGAAAACTAACCTAAACCAAGAATAACCTAAGTTTGGAGTAGAAAAAGTGTGAAAACTAAGGAAAACCCTACCCTAGCAAAAGCCCTACCCAACCTAGGGCTTCTAGGGAGGATGGCTAACCTAGTGAGGAAGAGTTCCTAGGGAAAACAACTAACCTAAAAATACTAAGGAGAAACTCTAGAGCACCCTCACAAGGAGGCATGCTTCAGCTTGCTAAGGTGACAAGAAGGATGGTAATGTCCTGTCCTAGGAAAATGTGCAGCACTAGGGCTACCACTTAGACTTGAGCATGCATCATCAACCACCATTCAAACAAAGAGATGAGAAGCCTAACCTCCTTGTGCTCATGTTCAGCCAACAAATCAAAACATCACCAAGCAAAGAACTTCACCAAAGAATTGCCAGAAAAAGCTTGCATTAAGCCAGAAAAACCTCCTCAAGAGGGTCACATCTCTCCAAAGAGCCCTAGCAAGGGTAAAACAAATGCATAGTGTATTATCCCATAAGTCTTGCCTTAAAATGAAAGTGAGGAGATCTATTTATATGATCTCACACTCACTTTTTACAAAATATCCAGGCCTACATGCCTTAAAACATGTCAATTCGAAATTAGAAAATGTCAACTTAAAATTAAAACAAAATAATAATAAAATATGCCCTAAGGTAGGCTCAAGGTAGGCTACCTAGGGTATTTATGCCCCCAGGTGCCAAAATGTGCTCAAATAAGCAAATCAATCCGAACAAAAGGCTGGAGTGAGTTGGAGGGAGGGTGTTATACCCCATCTAACCCCCTAGAATGTTGAAAAATCCCTCAACACCCTCCTCAAAGCATCAAAACAGCCTGGCATGGAGAATGTCTTCCTCTAAGGAGATAAGGCCAAGGAGAACAAGTACCAACAAGCTGAGGGGCCAGGAGGGTATTATAAGTAGCTGTGAATCGAGACGAATTCCTTGCAGCTGAAGAAAAGGCCACCAGAGCGTGAAAACAACATATGGGGCCATGTGACCCAATGGTCAGCCCTTAGGATCCCTGGACACCAACCCCAAGGTTAAAAACCCCGGTAAAGGGCAGTCGGTAGTGCCCTTAAGCCATAGTACCCCTAAAGGAGGAACCAAAGGGCCCATCCATGACCACCATTGCTCAACAACACCCCTCTTGGTCGAAAACATTGGCTCTCTCTCCCTGGGGTACACCTGAAGGTGCGTTGGGTACAAGTGCAACGTAACAAAGTCTAACATTGGTGTGACTCTATTAAAGTCCATATTTCATGTGAGACCCCCAAGTTAAGTTGCATAGCCTAGATTCCTAAAGTAAGTTACGCTAAATAAAGTGGATGTGAACTTAAGAAAAGAAAGGGGTCTTTGCAAATTAATTGTCATAGCAACTAAGTATGATAGGTCTATCCTTAACTTTCAAGAGTTAAGGTATAATATGTTTCTTCCACGTGTACCTTCCAAGGAACTATTGTTATGGGTCATCCATCCTTGCGTCTCTTTTTTTGAGATCTCTTTTCTTTTTTTTCTTTGATATTTCATTTATTTGCATTTCTTAGCATTTTCATTGGCTTAGTCATTTTCGCTTTAGAATTAGCTTTGATAACCTAAGATAAGGGAACCTAGACTTTTTGAAAGGGGAGTTTATCCCATGGTTTTCCATTTGCATTACATTTATCAGCACTAACATTAGAGTACTAGAATCTTTTAGTTTAAATGAGGCATCCATACAAGGGAATAGTTATGAGACCTTTAGATTGTCACTGATGATAGATCATTCACAAAGGGGAAAGTGAAGAGGATGGATGAAATGGCTAGCGGGATCAAAAGTGGCTAAGAAAAATGTTATGAAATGACTGAATTTAGTTCACCATGGTACAAATTAACCTTTGACCTAACACACTTCTAAGGCAGAAACACACCAAGGTAAGATTAAGACATGAATAATTTTTTTTAAGTGTTCTGAATTACTATACGAGCATAAATGTAACATCCCATGCAACATAGTGTCATATAAGAAAACATTCTAAGTTTCTATGAAGATTTAGAGATATCACAACACATAAAACATCTGACATTGTCTCTGGTTAGGCACATCCAAGGCATATGGACCATGTGACGATGCTAAAGGACCTCTAAGCAATGATATATGGGGAAACCACAAATCTCATCTCAGGAACAGATGTCTATGAAATGATCACAAACAACATCTGATCAACATATTAACCCTTGTTGAAAGAGGGGTAACACTTCCTATGGTGTTGGAAGCAATGTGGTGATACGCCTTTTCCTTGGTGGGAATTCACTAGGTGATATAACTTTATAACATTGTTCCAACGCTAGATATCACCCAAGGGTGATGTGTATTTGATGATGCAATTTCCTTTGTTGATGTGTATTTACTATTATTTCCTAAGTTTGAGTTAGAGGGGGGCATTACATGGGATTTCATAATGATATAGCCTTTCCTAAGGATTAATGATGTGAATTTCTTGTATTAATCATTGGTGGTAGTGTGCCCTAGGTTCAAGCTTAAGTTGAGCCTTATATTCTTATCCTTTGATTGGAGTTTGCCTTGATACCATTGTGGTGCTTTGCCAGGGAGAACAACTTCATATTACATGGTACAACACTTGATGCAGTGCACCCCCTCATTAGCACACATGTTGAGGTAGATCACACTATTTGTTATTTTTTTCTTGAGTGTAAGGGCCATTCCCTTTGACTTTGGAACTCGTCGGGCTTCTTGCTAACTTGGTGAGTGGATAGGAATATTGACTCCTTATCTTACTTGGGTCTATCCACTTGCACCAACTTTGAGGAATTTTATTCACATGCAAAGTATTTTATTATTTTTGAGGACTTGACATGGTCAAAACAATGTTATCAAAACCGAACTAGCAATTGAATCGATGGACTCCGGAAACTAGAAACAGGTCAGAACAAAACCGGAACCCAAAAAAAAAATGGCTATCCAAAAAATACATAAATATTCAAATTTTGATTTTATATATGTGTGTGTGTGTGTGTGTGTGAGTGAATCCAAACCATTAAACACAAATACGCAAAACTTTCTCATGTATATAGCAAGGGTCCATATAACTATAGCACCGAGTGCAATCCATATCTGAACCAAAATACATAAACAAAGAAGCTCTAATTGGCTTCTAGATTCTAAAAATCACCATACTACAACAAATAACTACATATCATCAAAATCATTTCCTATGTTGGGATCCTATTCATCAATAGCACCCTCTACCCCCTACCTCTACGCTCTAGACTTTGCCTCTACCTTGAATCTAGAAGTCAATCATCCATGGACATTAGTTAACGCCCTCTGCTTTTGATGAAACTTCCTAATCTAATTGTTAGAATAATGTAGAAAAAGCTTCCCATGCCTAATAAGTGATTTTGCTTGAGTAAAGGGTACATTTTTACTAAGATCATGACAGAGGACTTCAACAATCAACAATAGCACGACCAACATCGAGGTACATCGAGGGGTTGATGCTTTTGATTAAAAGCCAACATGATAGAATCCAATGGAAACAAGAAATCCTGAAAACTTTTTAGTCTATTGAATTTTGAATGGGAGTTATTATGCCTCAAAGCTACTGCAACGTTCCAACAGGGCCAAACCGAGAGCAATGGGTTAAAAAAAAAATTGTAAAGGCCAAAGTGGATTATATTGTATGGATATTTCGATTATGGGTTGTTGTCCCTCTACATTGGACATGGCAAGCTCCCTTGGTTTCTCTATTAGAAGTACTTAGCTTTATGGCACAACAGACTGCCCCTTCGGTGTGTGGATGTCCCCACCATGCACGACTTTAATCCCATGGGTTGGTGTTCGAGGCTTCTAGGGCTGACCGATTGGGGCACATGACCACCTTGGTTTTGTTATGCAAAGGTGATTGCGTCTTGTAAAACATTGGTGTCCCCTATTTTAGCACACCTCCTTCACCCACTTGGACTTTATTCCAGCACAGAGAAACCCCTCCTCTAGCTCTTTGGTAGATGATGCCATCCTTCCGTAACTGAGCCTACAAGCTTGGAAAGAGGGGCGTTTAGAGATAAACAACAGTTTGGAGTTAGTTGGGGCATGACGTCCCCCTTTGGCTCACTATTTCATTAAGTAATGCCTTTATTTTAGTCTTATTTTCTATTTTATGTCTATTTTAGGGCTTATTTTGTAACTTGTGGGGGATTTACCCTAAAAAAATTCTAATTTAATGTTGACTTGTAGGCCCAAAAAATTAAAAGGTTGAGGATGAAAAACTATAAACATAAATCCTCACCTCATTGTAAAATCAAAAGACAGGGGTTTTAATATGATTCTTTTTATTTTTCTCCTACTCTATGAGGCTCTAATGTGATGCACGCTTCTCTTGGGATGGTCTTTCTTGCTTGAAGGTGGATGAAGTAATGTTTTAGGGCATCTTTTGCACATGCTAAAGGTTGATGATAGAATAGTTAGAAGAATTCATTCACAAGTGTGACCTAAGCTCTTTCTCCTCGCTCACTCTTTGTTAAATGTTGGTAAGATATGCACCTAGCTAGGTTGAATGGTGCTTTTATGGTGCATTTTATTGATTTGTTAGCACTTTTTGTCAACATTTTGTCAACTTTTGTATGAAGAGAATGACCTCCATAGGAGTTATCCATTACTTAATAGGGCCTTGACATCTTCATTTGCCCTAGTTAGGCTCACCTACCGAACCCTAGAGGTTGTTAGGTGATACCCTAGCTTGCAAGTGTTCAAAGAAATTTCAAGAGAGCGACAATGATCATCGATGTCTCAATGCCCTAGGGATTGAGACAAAAATCATATCCCCTTGCTTGTCATTTAATTATCTTTTTTATCAAATTAATTGTTCTTTATTTTTCTGCAATTTTTTGCATAAAAACCCTAAAAATCTGAAAATTTCCAAAAATACAAAAATACTTGGAAGTTGGAAATTTAGGTACACTCTACAAATTCGCCCTAGTGGGTTTATCAACATATCTCTAAGGGCGTCCTCTTTTACCTTGGTGAAAAAACTAAAAATCATATATTGTCAAAAAAGCCCTAAAAATTCAAATAAATTCCAAAAACCTAAAAATACTTGCAACTCAGAAATTCTGGTCCAGCCATCAATTTCACCCTAGCGTATTTATCCACGGATCTTGAAGGGCACCCCATTTTGCCCTGGTGCATTAAGTGTTGAAATTGTATCTCTGAATGTCCTCCCATATTTTTGGTGTGGGTGTGATGAGAGGACTTGAGAAATTTTGTCCTTATGTATTTATGTAACAAAGTGACGTTTATGTAGATAAAGTGATTATGTTTTTATACTTTAGAAAAGTGGGTCTCACTTAAAAATGTATTTAATAATTAAAGTGTTTAATTATTAAAAGTGAGATAAGTTGTGGACCCTTGATTTTGTAAAAAAATCTTCAACCCTAGATTAAGTAGTTATTGAAGATAGTTACAAAATCTAAGTATAAAACATTAGAGAGGGCAAATGAAAGATAACTCACCAGAGAGAGAGAGAGAGAGATTGAAGACCAAAGAAGAAAGAGAAGACCCCTAGCACGAATTCCAATGCAAGTGACAGCATTAGATGCAAAATTGCAGCAGCATTAACGACAGTCTGAAGCAGTCTATACAGCCACATGTGGGCACATTTCCATAGGCAAAAAAGTACAATAAAGACCGACATGTCGTACAACATTAATTGCAGGCAGAGGCACGAATTTCAAGGCAGCAGAAAAGTACAGAACTGACAGATCCGTACAACCGCACGTGTGACAAAAAAGTGCAGACCATACATGCACGTGTGAAGGTACAGCAATCCGTCGTACTGTACAGCAGGCACAATTTTCGAGGTATTTTGTTGTAGAAGGTGTTTTTGGAAAATTGTCGATAGGGTTCAAAGGAAAAAAATTTCTAAGTTGTAGAAAACTTTTTGAGTTTGTCTTCTTTAATGAAAATTTTATTTCTAGGGTTTTCCCCAAGCATTGGGGTTTTGCCCGGTCTTTAGACCAAAATTTTACTGTGTTCATCTACTAAAAATGTTTCAGTATATGGCATAATTTTGAAGTGCATTTTCAGAAGTGTGGTTTTACTTTTCATTAAATTCAAGTTAAAGCCCTAGTTCCTGAAAATGTTTGATAAAATGTGTGAATGAAATATTTCATTTATTAAGTCAGATTTTCTTCATTAAGAAGCGTGAATTTGTTGAATTAGGGTTTCTCTTGGGTATCTTGCAACTTTAATTGGGGCAAAAAGTGTACCCTAGGTCACTTGGCCCTCCCCCCTTCAAAGCACACCTTTCTGAGGTATTGCCTTGGGAGGTGTGAAGCCCTTGCATTGGGATAAGTGAAATGGTCTAAATTGGAAAGGTGATTGATGATATATATGATAGGCTATTGAACTAACTCCTCAATTAGGTCAAGTTACATTTTTTATATTGTTTGACTCCATACAAGGCACTGGTCTAGCTACAAAGCTTGTAGAAGAGTATTTGTTCATTAGTGTTCGTAGGTACCTTTAAAAGGGCTCTCCCCTGGGTTTAGGAGTTACCCAAAGTAGTTGACAGGCTGGGTTGAGGTGACATTTGGGCCTAGACCAGTGTACAGTGGGTGATATGATCTGTTGATCAGGGCAGTTTGTCTCAATCTCCTGAGTCACGGACAAGTGGTTCCGTAGTGATTTTCTCTGTTGTACAGAGTGAAGCCCGAGGGCTATGCTTTTCCTTGTGGAATGTTGTGTAGTGCATTCCTATTTTGGGTTGAAAGCTTGGGAGTGGAGAAGGGCCAGAATTGGTTGATAAGCCTAGTAAAGAGAGGAACCACACAAAAAGGATCAAAGGGGCTGGTAAATCCGGCCTGCACACCCGCGTGAACACTAGAGGGAAGGTATGACCTGAGGGACTGGGTAAGCAGAGAAAGGAATACTTCGTTGTGTAGGGTGGGGTGGAGTCGTGGAGACCAAGCTAGATCTAGTGTAAATATTCTTAGTTCAGGGGTTGAGCTCACTAGCCCAGCGCTTCTACCTATCCATTTCCTTAGCAGCCCAATAAACCCAACTGTTAATTGGTCTGGTGGTATCCTATTGTGTTTGGCTTGTTGCCTGAATAGCCTGTGAATCCCAATTGTTTATTGGCCTAGTTGGACAGTCTCTGAAACCCAACTGTTAGTTGGTTGACTATGTTTGATGTGTGTTGGCTTGGTAAGCCTGTAGCCTATTAACCCAACTAGGTGTTGGCTGGGCTGGGCAGTCTGATAAGTCCAACTTGGCTTGGTAAGCCTACATCATATTAACCCAACTAAGTGTTGGCTTGGCTGGACAGTTTGATAAGTCCAACTAGGTGTTGGCTTGGTTGTGTGTGAGTCTATTGTTCCCTAGTTCCTTGTGGAAATCATGCCCAACTCAGGGGTGGCAGTGTGTTGAGAGATTAATGAACACACTAGCCTATGGTTGGGTGGAACATTGCAGCGACATAGCTAGTTGCGGGACAGCTTAATCATCAAGATAAGTATTCTTGTTATTCTATTTATGCAATGTATTTGCTTATAAATGACTGTACTAGTTATTTAGAATGCTTATGAATATGATGAATTGCTATGTTCATGTTGAATGTTTGTTGATGATCAAGTAGAGGTTACTTGTGCATGAATGTCCTTATGGTTGCTTGCTTATGCCTTTAATGCTTATATATTTTACCTCTGTACATGCCTTGTGTTTGATGATGCATTTTCCTAAGTCCATGGAAGCTAAAAGCCCGGTAAGGAGTCAGAAATGTGGTTAAGTAAAGGAAATATGTGTTTTTCCGCTTTCGGAATCCGCCAGCGGAAGGCAGAAGTTGGAAGCCGAGAGGTGGGAGAATGTTCAAGGCAGAAAGTTGTATTTCCGATTCCCGAAACCGGAAACCGGAAGTCGGGAAGTCGAAAAGCGGAAAGATAGCTGCAAGTGCTAAGGAAAGACGGATTTTCGATTCCCGAAACTGGAAAGCAGAAGTCGGGAAGACAGAAGTCGGAAAGCGGAAGGATAGATGAAAGTGGTTTCCGATTCCCAAAGTCGGAAAGCGAAAGTCGGGAAGTCGAAAGTTGGAAAGCGGAAGGATAGCTGAAACCTCTAAGGAAAGTTGGATTTCCGATTCCCGAAGTTGGAAAGCGGAAGTTGGGAAGTCAGAAGTCGAAAAGCGGAAGGATAGCTAGGAGTTCTACGGAAAGTTGGAATTCCGATTCCCGAAGTCGGAAGACGAAAGGCGGGAAGCCGGAAGTCGAAAATTGGAAAGGTGTCAGGCGAACACCTTGCATTGTTGGATTTCCGATTTCCGAAGTCGGAAATCGGGAGGCGGAAAGCCGAAAACCGAAAATCGGATAGGTGACGAGCAAACATCTTGCTTTCCTGGATTTTCGATTTTCGAGGTCGAAAGTCGAAAAATTCAGTTTAGTTCGGAAATGGCCATTCTGGACGCAGAATGGATAATTGAGGGTCGAAACGACTAGAATAGTGATTCTAAGCTCGAGATGAAGGTTGGAGAGTAGGCTGACGTCCATAACTAGTGTTTTTCAGAAGAGCAAAGGAGGTTCTTTCAGCAAAAATTTTAAATAATCCGCATTATGGTGTATGGGGACGTTTCATGGTCTAGGTACATGAATAGGAGCAGCTAGAAGTGTTCATGGAACATGAGAAGAAGATGCATGGGCCCCACAGATTATTGGTCGTTGTGAAGCTAAAGGCAAAACATCTGCATCTGGAAACTTTATGGTGGTTGGGCATGGCATCTTTGGTGTATGAATTGGATCACTATCATGATCACCCAATAGTTCATCCTCCAAGCACTCTAATGCTATGGTTCCATCCTCCACATTAGCCTCCTCTAGATTGTTGTCCTAAGTCAAATATGTTCTATCATTCTTGGTCGCCTCACAATAATGGGACAATAACCTCAAGTTGTAGTGCACATAAACCAAGCTTTCTACCCAATCTACAATCAAATTGTTTCTCTTGATGTTGTGGATGAAGTGCTCCAACACCTCTTTGAGGAAGAAAAAATAACAACCTATGAAAGCACCCTCACTGCCAATTTATGCATATATGTGGTAGATGAGCCATACATGTTCCACCATTCAATAGGACACAACCTATCCCGATCTTTGGTTGCATGTAGGGTGACAAAGACTCCATGTTCATTGATGTATTTGCTCAGTTCATTTTGTACTTGAGCACACTCCTCATGCAAGCATATACCCATTCTACACCTCTAGATCTATGTGTGGTTTTCTCCTAACTCCACCCCTAGGTGCTGGTTGGGCCAACCAAGATGGAGGATAATATTTTGGGGTAAGGACATATTCAAGAGCATGGAATGGAACATTCAAATTATCTCACCTTTTGACCACATGTTTATGAATATGATCATACATGATTGCATCTCTTTGCTCTACAATGTCTTTGATTTGACCAAGTATGTTATCCATTTGCTCATGCAACTCCCCAATCACCAATTGATCTGTATCTACAAAACGAATCATACTATAAACAGTCCTGGTGAACTCCAGAAGATACCTAACCTGTGCACAGAACTAACCATCAAGAACAATCTCCTCCACTTCCTGAAAGTCATGTCTATTAGATGTGCTTGCAACTCTATCTTTCAATTCCTACCATGAATCACTTGAGGCCATACTAGCCAATGCCTCTCTTACCTTCAAAATCCTCCTAAAGGTGAGGTAGACGCTAGCAAATCTAGTCTTTGCAATCTTCAATAGCTTGAACCTAGAGTGATTGCGAAAAATATTGTGGGCCATGCTATGATTGGTAATAAATTTTATCATTTTCTTCCCTCTCTTGTACAAGGCACCAATCCATGGATAAGTAGGGTCCTTCGTCTTGACTCTTAACAACATCATGTATCAAAAGGTTCAATGAGTGCACCGAACACCCTAACCAAAATATGTTGGGATACATATCCTCAATGATTGCTTTTGTTGCCTTACAATTAGTAGCATTATCAGTGATGACTTGAATGACATTGTATGGCCCAATATCTTGAATGGTTTTGAGTAAAGGTTGTACAATATTAATACCAGTCTTGTAGTGATCTGAGTAGTCATGGGCAGAAAGGAAGATCGCACCACTAGTAGACACACCAAGAATATTTATTAATGGCTTGCCTTTAACATTGTCTACCCATCAGATACAATGGATACCCCATAGTTGGAGCAATCATTTGTAAACTTTCCAAGAGCACTATTGATTTTGGTTCTTTCCCTATCAAGTCCCACAGTTCTAGCTTTGTCATACCCAGGGCTCATGTATCCTTTAGGGGCACCATTGATGGCTTGTACCATTTCATGCCAATAGGGTGAGCGAAGGACATTGAATGGTACACCACATGCATAGAGAAACCTGTAAATTTTTTAATTTACATCATCTCTACAACCTTGGTCAAGGAAATATGATAATGTTCTTCTCATATACAAGATTCCACTACTATGGGGGGATGAGGGTCTTGATCGAGTTGATGATGATCCACTACCAAACATTCTTTGTGAGGCTTCAGATTCAACCCTTGATCTCTTGGATTTGCTTTGAGCAGCCTCTTCTTCTAGATTGTATTTGTTTCTCTCTTTTCCTAGCACTTTCCCTAGCCTAAGTTTAATGTACTTATTTGGAGGTGATTCAATAAAGCACATTACATATTGAATTTGGACACAAATTTGATGCACCTCACTATTTTGAGGGTCAAGGAACTCATCTGTGGCATTAGATTTGCGTTTTGGGCAAAAGGAAGGCAAGGATCTAATTAATGGTACATTATTTAATTTTATCCCAAGGCCCAATTTTAAAAAATTACTAAGGTTCAACATGTGCATAGCAACGGGAATCTGGAAATGTAAAGTGGTGACTTGGGTAACCTTAGTTTATGCTCCTAAACACATTTCTATCATTTCCCTATCACTTCAACTTGTTATCACTTGATATTTGACATGGCACCTTGGGGTGGGGTCCATTCTCTCTAAGGGAATCGCATCACTTCACCTTAGGCAAATATTGGGTTAATGTAATGATGTAAATGGTGGAAGGGACCACCAAAGGGATACCCTAGTTACCCCAAGCAATGTAATAGAGTTATCACTTGTGAACTTTTTGTAAAGACATGGGCTCATTGGAGGTAATTCGCCCCCCTCCACAAGACCAGTCATTTCTAGCTATTTATTAAAAATGTTAATGAAAAAACTTCTCATCCATTGATCTAGTGAACTCATCTTTTAATCCCAACCATTGATTCCAAGACTACGGATTTTGCTCACTATTTCTCTATAAAAGAGAGTCTGTGTGTTCAAAATCGCTTGTTCAAAATTTGTGTGTTCAAAATCTCTTGTTTCCAAGTTATGTTGATGAATATATTCTCTTGCCAGTCCCTGTTAGGTGTTATATCTTGATTGCATCTTGTTTCGGGAATTTTTGTAGGAGTTTGCATGGAAGAGAAAGACAGTTGAATTCGCCCAAGCGCCTTGGCAGTAACAGTGAAGGGGGTTCTCTACCCATTGAAATCGATTTGCTCTAAGCTTTCCATTTCTCGCCAGTCCTCAAGCTGATTTGCATGTCTTCCTACTTTGTCATACTAGGTTTGAGATAGTCCATTGATTTGCTCACTAATTTGGTCTTTGTGTAACAGGTTGAGGAGGAAGGCTTTCAAGTGTGCCTAGGCAAGAGAAGAAGATTTGTTCCTGGGTTCAAGATCTATTCAAAAGCAGTAAGAGAGGAGAAAACACTTGATCAGCCGTCTGGAACAAGGTAAGTACCACAAGATTTTTGGTTGAAAAGTTCTGAAATCCATTTGTCATCCATTTTTTTACTATTTGTTTTTTGTTTGTGTATGCATGTGGGGGTTTTTACAGTACAAGTTTGGTTGTAGCTTTAGATGCCTTCTTGTGAGTTTGTTTGTTAGTAAATAATAAGAATCCATAGTTTTGACTCCAAATTGCCCCTAGGATAGGCACTGGTTTATTAAGACAATTTTCAGCCATCTGAGTACTTGGATTTACCCTTTGCATGTATATTTTCCTCGTTGTTCTGAACTTTTCATATCTGATACATTAGCTACAACGAGTTTATTTGGGTGTTAGGGGATCTTATAAGCCAAACTCAACTCTTATCTTTGCCCAAAATCATTTCTATAAGTAGTTATCATGTGAGAGTGAGTGAGAGCTGATATTTTTTTACCGCTGGGATCTTGTCCTTTGGGGCATCTTCTTGCTTGATTAGACTTGTTTTAGTAGCTGGTCCTTTTCCCCATTTAAGTAAAATACTAAAATCTATAGGACAGCCAGTTAATAACCCAAGTCTATTAGTGCTAGTGTGCCCAACCTTCACCCAAGCAACTTGTGCTTAATCTTATTTGTCCTTTGTGTTGCTTGTTTGTTACTGGGGTCTTGCTCTCAATTTCAGAAGTCCTTAAAGTTAAAACTCTCAAGTGAGAGTCCCCCAGGGTACCAATTAATCAAATTTATTAAAACCTCAAAGGTGCCCTATTTCCCTCCCAAAAGTGATTCTCTAACTACTTTAGGAAAGCTGTGTTATCAACATATCGGCAAGTACTTAGGAAAGCAGAACTGGGGACACCTCCCATGGCTAGTCTGGGTCTGTCTTCAGCAGATCCAGGAAACCTAAAGAGAGAGGAATTTACCTAGCGTGACACTTTGGGGCAAACTCCTGAGGTTTCACTGGTCTGGTGGTCATTACCCTCTGCCAATACAGAGACAGCCACATTTTGTGACAACAATGTGAAAAACAACATTGTCTGAAGCAATAGCAAAGTGCAAAGAGCAAGTTGAATCAGGAGTATCAATTCCCAAAAACCCAATAGCAAAGAATTTAGGGAGAATTTAGTATTTAGTATAGATTTTTATATAGATTAATCATTAATGCATATATAGTAAAAAAAGGCAGAGTGCCAAATTAGTTGCAAAAAAATGAAAACATAGATTTGTGTGCTACTTACAAACAAAAATTACATTGATAAAACAGTTAGAAATATCATCCATAGTAGATTAATCATTAGAGCATCAACCATTTAGTACTCAAATGACATGTTACATCAACCATCTAGAGACTAGCACTTACAAAGTTCTAAACTAGATAGCAGGAAGTAGACCATGAATTTACGAAATGAAATAGGCCATCTGCATCATGACCAAAGACTTACGTCACACATAGTCATAATGTTTACAAAATAGGCCATGTGACCAATTTACAGATATTAGAAACTGAAAATACTAAAGTCAGCTAAAGTAGTGAAGTCTGTGACAAGATAAGGAAAAAAACAGAAATAAATCATTTTTCTAATTCTGCTATCTACTTGTCTATCTTCTTGCCATGAGAAACTTCTGCTCTAAGTTCCCGTGAATACTAGGTTATCCTTATAAAGACTAGGATGGTGGACACCAATGCAAGGTACACAGCCTCAACGCAGCTTTGAATATGAAGTCGAAATTGTTTCAGCCAAGTGCTGCCAGCAATGACAGTAGATGGGGGTAGCATCATAGCACAATCAACATCCAAAGTCTCCTGATCATCAGCAAAAAGCTCAGGCTCCAAGCTTTCCATAAATATTGGTCCATCCTCAACTCAATGATGTTTTAGCGTCAGGAGCACACTCCACGAAAAGGTGCATTTTGGAAGTGTGCTGCCTGGAGTACTTTGAGTTCACTCCCATCCAGAGCACACTTTGCGAATTGGTTGGGTGAGGCAGCACTTCATGGTAACAGAGGTGGAGAATAATAGGCTACAATAGAGGAGCTCAAAAATCCAACACCACATTTTCTCATTTCCATCCTTTAGAGCATGTTTTTAGGCTGTGGTGTAAACTTATGTGGAATTCATTGTAGTTTCTTAAACACTGCAAGGTGGTGTTTAATCCTTAATCATATATATTCATCAAGAGGGCCACAATGGCACACTGATTAGCCAAACTCATAAAACATTCCACCAAATATTTTCATTGATGTTAGCAGGAAAGGGCTTTTTAGATATATGATCTAAACCTTATCTGAAAAGTGTTGTGTCAAAGATAAGAAGATCCAATGCAATATAGTAACATACAGAACGCATCATTTACCTGGCTTGTGGTAGTTCCAACTGCTAGCAGAAGAATTGCCATCCACTGCAAATTCGATAATTTCCTCTTCAGGAATGACCTAATGCACCAATTCAATAAAAACGAAGTAACTTATCAAGAAGTAATCTTATATGTGCATTCAATTACTAACCCCCAGACCTCATTGGATTGTCTTGTGATTTCTCAGTTTTGTTCTTATGAAATCCAGGATTTGAACATGCACATAAACTTGAAATATTATCTATGATATAATCCATAATTCAAAATGACCCGAGACAAAACATTTCTCACTCATCTTTATTTGGGTTAAGCACCTGAACAATATACCAGTAGTGACAATTTTCAGATTGCCCAGTATCTGATAGGTTGAAGGATCCACAAAAGTGAGAGTTGCAAACTGCACATTGTTGTGGATAAGATAGATGATTGAAGGAATGGGAAATAACAGTATACTCTTCCATTCAGTTGTTATACGTGGAAGAGGCAACGCTCTCAATTGTCTCCATAAGAGAAAACTGGAGACTGCGAGCTGGAAAATTTCAAGTTAAATAAAAACTTCAGTCAGGATACATAATGCAATAGAGCCATAACCTCTACGTGATGTAAAAGAAAGAAAATTGATCCTAAACTCTCTCAAAAATTCTCTTCCAGTGCAAACACTCTCTGGAATACAATGAGCCTGTTTAGGCATCACAACGAGTTTGTGATTGAAATTTGAAACTGACTGGTCACTTCAAGATAACTTTTTGTAACTATGACAACTGACACAATAGCATGACAACCAAACATAAGTCCATTCATTATTTCGACACAGTATCAATCCAACATATATTTAGCTACAATGTGCTAACCTTAAATATTTCTGCAAGAAATGGAACTGTTGCATAATTGTATTTATAGCTCCCGTTACTTTGGGATAGTGCTGTCAAAATCCCCTGTCCATGCAAAACATGATTGTAAAACATTAACTTTGATGTTTAGGCATGTAAATGTTAATAAAATAGAATTTATCCATGAAACAGACTGAATGCTGATAAGAAGGATCTCTTAGCTGCAAAAGTGCATGAGCTCAAGGTTGACAAATTAAGCAGTTTCAGCAATTTATTGTTTCTGCCGTCATAGCTAATTTAATTGATTACTCATTGTAATCTAATTATTTGTTTGTTTCATTATATCTTCAGGAACAACCATTTACTCTTAAAAACCAGATCTTTGATTCTATAGCAAAAACTAAATATTTACAACTGTGATTGGCATACTGAAGTACATCCTAGAATGCTCAAGAGAACCTTTAAAGTTTAGACTCTCAGGAAAAGATATCTTCAGCTAAATCTCAAATTGAAGGGACTCGTCATCTTCACAAATACAAGCATTTGTCAGTGTCATGATAGTTCCACCAAAGAATAAGTAATTTTTAGAATTCTTAATTGACACAGTTATAACAGAACAGAGACAAATACAGAGACTTGTCATTTCACAAATATAAGCATTTGTTATCGTCGTAATTATAACTTATTCCACCACACAATAGGTAATTTCTAGATTTCTTAATTAAAAAAGTTCAAACAGAATACAGAGATTCATTATACCCTCCCAGAAATCTTCATACTCCATCAACCTGTAAATTTTCCTTTAAAATTCAAACTAGGGCTAACAGTGGATGCAAGATCTCTACTGTTAAACACACATGAATATCTTTTACAGTATGCAGCGGAATATAAAACTGAGAAATAAATCACAATATTGACCCTATTATTTTGGGTATGGAAACCCCCAGAAAAACCCAAGATGGGAAAACCGGTGCATCAATCAGATATAGATTTTATTATGAGAAAATATGGAACTTTTACAATCACTGGAAATTCACCCAAACCTGGCGAATGCAATACCCGGCAGAATTACTGGGCAAATCCCAGCTAAACCTCAACACCCTCCTGTGTGAGTGTATGGCCCAGCTGTACAAAGCTCAATGATCCTGCCACTCGCTCCTCCGTCTTCCCAGCTAAATCCTCTGTCTAACTTTCTCCTCCTGTCTGTATCCTGTCTCTGTCGGAATACAAGTGTGTGTCCTCTCCACCAATTGATCTCTCTTTTATAACTTTAGATAAAGCGAAAACTCTAATTTCACTTTCACTTTAACTAGTGTTTCACTAAAGTTAATTTAGATCAATTTAATTTATTTTCCAAAGTAAACTTAGGAAAAGTAAATTAAATACAACTAGTTTCCTAATTTAAGTCTTCTACATGCAGGAAGACCTTCCTTGTTGCTACTAGTTTAACACTCTCTCTCAACGAAGAAGGGATTTGGTAGCAACCCCAACTTATCCCTAAACTTCAGAAAACTCTATCTACAAAGTGCCTTGGTGAAAATGTTCGACACCTGCTCATCTATCTGTATGTACTCCAACTGAATGGTTCCCCTCTGAACACAATCTCTCGAGAAGTGGTACATGATGTCTATGTGTTTGCTCCGGTCATGGAACACTAGATTCTCAAATAGCCTGATGCCACTCTGATTATCACAGTGAACTATTGTAGCCTCTAGCTCACACTCGAACAACCTTGCAAGTAACTTCCTCAGCCACATACCCTCACAAGCAGCCATGTTGGCTGCCATGTACTCAGCCTTTGTCGAGCTCAATGCAACTGACTTCTGCTTCTTACTCAACCAAGAGACAGCCCCTGATCCAATGCTGAAACAGCAACCTGAAGTACTCTTCCGGTCCTCTACACATCCTGCCCAGTCAGCATCTGTGAAACCTGCTAACTGTACACTCCCCTGTGCTCATAAACCAATCCATACTCCACTGTACCTCTGATGTAGCGAAGTATGTGCTTCACAGTCGTCCAATGCACTCTCCAAGGGTCCACCATGAATTGACTCAAAGACTTGACTGCAAAGTTGATGTCTGGTCGAGTGTTGACCAGATACATAAGCGATCCGATAAGTTGACGATACAAGGTAGGATCAAATCCGTCTAACCCTAATGCATCAATCTTCCTCTAGTTGGAAACTAGAGGTATGGCCATAGGCTTGCAGTCCTCCATCCTGAATCTCTTCAAGATCTCTACTACATACTTCCCCGGTCCAATGAAGAAGTATCCATCTCTCTGCCAAACCTCCAAGCCTAAAAAGTAATGCATCAGCCCAAGGTCCTTCATCTCAAACTCCACTGCAAGGTTACTCTTGCAATCTCCAATCAGCCTCTCATCTCTTGTCAAAAAGAGATCATCCACATATAAGACCAATATGAGAGGCACCTCACCTGTCAAGAAGTATAGGTTGTGGTCAGCCTCACTCCACTGAAATCCCATCTCCCGTAGATAGTTGTCAATCCTCGAGAACCATGCTCAAGGTGCCTGCTTGAGCCCGTAAAGAGCTCGATGCAGTCTGCATACATGTGTCTCTCTGTTCTCCACATCAAACCCCTCTAGCTACTCAATATACACCTCCTCCTCTATCACTCCGTTGAGGAAGGAAACCTTGACGTTTATCTGAAGGACACGCCAACCCATCTCAACTGCGATTGAGATAATGGTCTGAATGGAAGAATACCTGGAAACAGGGGCGAAGGTCTCCTCATAATCAATACCCTCTTTCTATGAAAACCCCTTTGCCACGAAGCGCGCCTTGTACTTCTCCACGCTTTCGTTTGCAGCATGCTTCACCTTGTAGATCCATCTGGATCCCACCACCTTTTTCCCTTGTGGCCTCGGCACAACCTCCCATACCTGGTTTTTCATAATGGAGCCATGCTCCTCAACCATAAGCTCCTGCCACACATCATGTTGTGCAACCTCCACGAAGCTGGAAGGTTGAGAGTTAATCAACTCTGTCATCAGTGCCATATAACTAAGCCTCTCTAGTGGTACACTCTGTCAGAAAGATCTCTATGGAGGATCAACATGCCTGGAATCATGTACTGTGGACCTAAACCACTTAGGCCTTGGCCTAGTGTCAACCTGTTGCGACTGCTGGATATCCGTCTCCTGCTGCAACTCATCCTCCAAGTCAATAACTGTAGGATCCTGTCCACCAGACTCCCTCTAACCACCAAAACCTATGCTCTGTGTCTGTACCTGTACCTATACAACTGGCTCCTCCAACTTGACCCCCGACTCATGTGTTGGCTGCTGCTCTGCTGGTAAGTCCAGAGATCTCCTCAAGGCCCTGTCCTCATCGAACTAGACATCCCTGCTCATAATGATCCTCCTGCAAGCAAGAATGTAAACTCTATATGACTTCGAAATCTCATCGTAACCAACAGGTAACCCCTTCTCTCCAGAAGGGTCCAGCTTCTTTCTATTGTTAGCATGAACATGACAATAGCAGACACTGTCGAATATGCGAATGTGACTCACATGTAGACCAGTTCCTGTGAAGACCTCCTTTGGAGTCTTCCT
This sequence comes from Pseudotsuga menziesii, assembly GCA_001517045.1. Lineage (NCBI taxonomy): Eukaryota > Viridiplantae > Streptophyta > Pinopsida > Pinales > Pinaceae > Pseudotsuga > Pseudotsuga menziesii. The sequence continues at coordinate 163,130 of LPNX011070635.1, read as the reverse complement.
CCCCAAAGTTGTGTGGGGACACCTATTCTGAATGTATACTGCAGTTCTGTATGCCTCGGCCCAGAGGAATAGTGGTAATCCCTGATCAAATAGCATGGCCTTGGCTGCTCCAACCATAGTCCTATTTTTTCGCTCTGCAACTCAATTCTGTTGTGGGGTATGGGGCACAATATGCTCCTTCTTGATCCCCTCAACCGAACAATACTCCATGAACTCATTGGAAGTGTACTCACCCCCGTCGTCTGTCCTCAACACCCGAATCTTCTTTCTTGTTTGGTTCTCCATGAGAGTTTTGAACTCTCGGAACCTCTCAAAGACCTCTGACTTGGCCTTCAAGAAATAGATCCAGGTCTTCCTGGAATAGTCATTAATGAAGGTTACACAGTAACTGTAACCACTAAACGAATGGAAACTCATAGGTCCGCATACATCAAAATGCACCAAGTCCAAGGGCTCCTTAGACTTGTGCTCACTCTGTGGGAAAGGCTTCCTGATGTTCTTCCCCAAAGCACAACCCTTGCAGTGGTTATGCTTTTCCTCCTGTACCTGAGGAACTCCAATGACTCCCTATCTCAAATGCTTTAGTGCTCCATGGCGTAAGTGTGCCATTCTTCTATGCCACAACTCACCCTGACTACTGCTGACTAGAGCCTTTGTAGGCTCAAAGTGTAGTCTATACACTTTCCTGCTCCTCCTGCCAATCACCCGATCCAAGCTCCTATCTAACCCCTTGGGCCTGATATATACTCTATGGTCACGGAACTTCACCTGATATCCCTTGTCCTCCAAAGTGGAGACCAATATAAGGTTCTTGGTCAGTCCTGGAACATACAACACATCAGCAAAACTGAGGGCTTTTCTAGACTCCCTCTGAAATGAAATAGTGCCAACTCCCTGCACCCGATACCACGCATCATCACCAAGCTCAACATGGACCCCTGTTCCACCCTCCTGCAAGTCTCTAAAGAATCTCTTCTGTCCAGTCATGTGACTAGATGCTCCGTTGTCGATTTACCATATGTTGCTCCCTGTGGTGCTTTCCATGCAAGCTATCAAGCAAAACTCCTTATCGAAGTTCCTACTGAACTCCTCCACCTCTGCAGATCCAACCATCTGAGTGTTACTCTTCTTCTTCCTGTATGGGCATTGGGAGGCAAAGTGTCCCTGCTTGTGGCAGATAAAACACTTGACCTTTGACACGTCAAGGTTCTTCTTACCATCTTTCTTCCTCTTTGCCTTCCCCTTTCTCTTCCCTGTAAGGGCTAGAGCCTCCTCATTTCTATTAAAAGGCGGAAATAGAACAGACTGTAATACAATTGCTAGAATGGTGGTAGCTATCTCTGAGAAGAGATGTGGCTGCTATGCTCATCCGTGCCAAGCTGAATACAAAATGAGGCCAAAGGGGCCTATTTATAATAATAATGAGGGCGAGAACCCCAAAAGTCCAAAACGTAACCCTAGAAGATGAACCGTCATAAAGTTTGTGGCCCCAAGGTGGTAAGTGGAACAGTCAACTTCCCAGGGTCATAACTTTTGCATACGATCTCCGATTTGGGCGTTCGATAGCTCGTTGGAAAGGTCTATCTAAGCTTTACAACTTTTGGTCGGCCAAATGCATGCTATCAGCATCCATTTGGCCCCGAACCTCCAAAAAACGTCGTTTAGGGCCTCAAAACGGCCCCGGAAGTTTAGGACTCGAAAAATTGCAGAAAAATAACTAGGAAACTGCCACAATGGACAATTGTTTTGAGCCAGTGGAATAGGTGGGTGGCCACCGATCTCCATCTGGATCAATCCTCCCTCCTTAGGAAGCAATAGTCTCCATTGCGTCGAATCCCCTATCATATCTCGAACTGTGTGTTGAGTTGATCTTCTGGTGCGACATTTGCTGAAGTGAAGAGGCTTCCTTTCTTTGACATCCCGAGAAGGCTGTAATTGTTGTATGGATGATTTGTTTCTGGAGGAGCACCTTGAATGCATGGCCTTGCATTGTAGAGGTACTCGGATAGATGAGGAAACAATGGCTCTGTTTTCTTCTTGTGTCTGATGAGCAGAGACACCCTGTGTAGACGGTGTGGAGGTCTCTGTGATCTTATGTTCTCCTTTAGACGCAATTGTGAAGAGGAATAATTTTCTGATGTGGGAGCTTATCTTCCTACCTTGTGAGACTTTGTTAGGTGCAACGGTCTCTGGTATTCGATAAAGTTTTCCTCCCAAAGTAACAATGACACTGCAAGGTCGTGACTCATATACAGCATGACGCTTCCACATATATGGTTGTCCTAAAAGAACATCACAAACTTCAAGTGGGACCACATCACACAGTACCTCATCTTGGAAAGGCTTGATGCCATATGGTAGGAGGCATTGTTGAGTAATGCGAATACCTCGTCCTTGGCTTAGCCAACCGATGCTGTAAGGTTGTGGGTGTGGTGTTGTCGGAAGCTCCAATCTCTTGACGACTTCTGCTGAGATCAGATTCTTTTGGCTGCCGTTGTCAACAACAAAATGTAGAGGCATTCCCTTCACCCACATCTGCGAGTGGAATAGGCGCTCCCCTGCCTCTGACTCTTCAGGATCCTCTAGTTGAATCTGTGCGGTAGCAACAGTGGCAGTGGGGTCTGCATCAATGATCTGCCTCCCATTGTGTACGGCTGTGGCATTGGGTTCAGAATCAGAATCAGGATCTGATTCTGAAGATTTGATCTCGGCCACTAATGACTGTTTTGAGCGACATTCATCAGTGTTGTGCCAAGGGCTTTTATGAAATTCGCACCACTTACCAGTGTCCTTTGTCTTTCGATCTCCCTTCTTTGCTTGTGGCGGGGACTGCTTGTCGTTTTCTTTTGTTGTGTTCTGCGGGCCAGGGTTTCCCTTGCCTTGCTTCTACGGTGGATTCGCAGGTCTAGAGTCTCACTTGTTCTTTTGTCGAAATTTCTCCTCGATTTTGACAGCATACCGATAGAGGGATCCAAGTGAAGAGATGTCGAGGAAGTCCATCTCAGTTCGGATGTACCGATGTAGACCACTACGATATTTCAGGATTAGGTGCCACTCGAAGTCTTTAATACTCAGCTTTGTCCACAGGGTATGAAATTTGTTGGTGTACTCCGACACCGTCTGGTCCCTTTCTTGACGCAGAATGGTCCATTTTGTGTACTGGTCATCATAGTTTCCCATAGGGTAATACTGTTCCCTGATGGCATCTATGAAAGAGGTTCAAGTGGGATTTGTTTCAAACATTCCAGACTCATCTGATGAGTTTTGCTCACAATAAGTACCCCACCAATTTTGGACATAGGGGACTGCCTTAAGGAGCGCAAAGGTGATCTTTTCTCTGTCGAAAAAATTGTGGACAGAGAAATACCCTTCTAGAACATTCAACCAATTATCCAAGGCATCTGCATCAATATTGCCTTCAAATAAAGATATATCAAAGTTAACTTGTACCTTAAAGGGAGTTGCATCCCCGAACCGACTGCTCGTTGAAGATGCACTTGCTGTTGCCGGCATTCGCCGAAGGATTTGGACGAAACTATCCATCATCTCGTTCCTCTGTCGCTCGAGGGCTTCCTCGTGCAGCGACTTGATAGGATCTCCTGCTCCATCGTCTCTCTTTTCTTCCGCCATGGGAGGTCGTTTGGGACGGCGAGAATGATCAAGTGAAACTAGTTCGAGACCAAACTCTCTATACTCAGACCTCGTCGGGGACATGCGCTGAGAAACAATCAAAGAGCAGATTGCTCTGATACCACTGATCCGGATTTATGTGTGAACGAAATGAAAGAACATATACAGAGTCATTATAACAGACATTTTGCAAAGATAACAAAGATACAGTAAACAAATATTCTATTAAAAGGCGGAAATAGAACAGACTGTAATACGATTGCTATAATGGTGGTAGCTATCTCTGAGAAGAGATGGGGCTGCTACGCTCATCCGTGCCAAGCTGAATACAAAATGAGGCCAAAGGGGCCTATTTATAATAATAATGAGGGCGAGAACCCCAAAAGTCCAAAACGTAACCCTAGAAGATGAACCGTCATAAAGTTTGCGGCCCCAAGGTGGTAAGTTGAACAGTCAACTTCCCGGGGTCATAACTTTTGCATACGATCTCCGATTTGGGTGTTCGATAGCTCATTGGAAAGGTCTATCTAAGCTTTACAACTTTTGATTAGCCCCGAATCTCCAAAAAACGTCGTTTAGGGCCTCAAAACGGCCCCGGAAGTTTAGGACTCGAAAAATTGCAGAAAAATAACTAGGAAACTGCCACAATGGACAATTGTTTTGAGCCAGTGGAATAGGTGGGTGGCCACCGATCTCCATCTGGATCAAAAGGTGTCCCATGGCTTAGAGAAGCCATTGAGGGCTATCCAAACTAGCTCCTCATCCTCAGTCTTAGAGCCAACAGTTCCAAGCTCATTCCTAATCTGTGTGACCCTCGTGAGCTAAGGCACCACTACTTCTCCCTTGGCCATCTTGGTAATGCGCATCCTCTCTTGCAACACCATCTTTCGGTTCTCATTCTTGCTTTGGTACAAAGTCTCCAAAGCCTTCCACATCTCTAATGCGGTCTTCTTACCAGAAAGTTGAGACATGGTCCTTCACTCCATCCATGATAATCAGCATGGCTCTAGAATCAATCTTATTCCAAGCTGTTAGATCTGTAGGATCTGTGGGTGCAACCTTCGTGGAGTCAATGTGCTCCTCTACATCACTGACGTCCAGGATCCTTGTGATCCTTTCTTTCCATGTAGAAAAGTTCTGAGCACCATGGAGTCTATCCTCAACTCTCAACTGCATGGCCATTGTGAAGTGTTACATTTCAAACCCTAGATCTCCAATCTAAGTTTGTGTCTTCAATAGATTTGCCCCTGATCTATCACTATTGCTGCAAATCTCTCAGCTTTAGCTCACCAGAGCTCTGATACCATGTAAATTTTCTTTTAATATTCAAACTAGGTCTAATAGTGCATGCAAGATCTCTATTGATAACCACACATGAATATCTTTTACAGTATGCAACGGAACATAAAACTGAGAAATAAATCACAACATCACATTNTATTATTTTGGGTATGGAAACCCCCGAAAAAACCCAAGATGGGAAAACCGGTGCAGCAGTCAGATATAGATTTTATTATGAGAAAATATGGAACTTTTATAATCACTGCAAATTCACCCAAACCTAGCGAATCACTGGGCAAATCCCAACTAAACCTCAACACCCTCATGTGTGAGTGTACGACCCAGCTATACGAAGCTCGATGATCCTGCTGCTCGCTCCTCCGTCTTCCCAACTAAATCCTCCGTCTGACTTTCTCTCCCTGTCCGTATCCTGTCTCTATCGGAATACAAATGTGTCCTCTTCACCAATTGATCTCTCTTTTATAACTTTAGGTAAAGTGAAACCCCTAATTTCACTTTCACTTTAACTAGTGTTTCACTAAAGTTAATTTAAATCACTTTAATTTATTTTCCAAAGCAAACTTAGGAAAAGTAAATTAAATACAACTAGTTTCCTAATTTAAGTCTTCTACATGTAGGACGACCTTCCTTGTTGCTGCTAGTTTAACTTTGTGTTTCCAATAACCAATCAACATTCAGCGTTGTCTGTGTCCTTATCAAATTTAAGTTCATCATTGAATTAAACTCATGTAAAATTTAAGGCAACTCTTCCATGTAGTAGAAACCATGAAAAACATCTATGTTATGCACCAGGTCAAACTAAGCTAACAATGGTTTTGCAATGCATCATATTCTGTGGACATAAGAAAATGTCACACAAAAGAAATAAGGGACACTAGAAATCAAAGTGCTTATTGCTAAAACTTGCTATAAAACTCAATCACAGACAAATAATTTGGTACACTACATGTCAATTGTGTATCTTCCATCAAGTCACTATCATGAAATGCTTAAACAAGAAATCCTCAAAAAGGTATCAAATTTCAAATGGCATGTGCAACTAAATAGAAGTGATTCCATGCATTGAGGTGCCCAGAACATTTTTTCATCCAGCATGCCCACTTAATGTACCCCTCAACTACCCTAAATGATGTTGGCAACCCTAATTTGCATGACTTCACTTAATGGCCTTGGGAATAGTAAATAGTCTTGGATAATTAAGTGTACCCTAAAGACTCCCTTAGCTCAATTGCAGAAGGCCTCACCCAAAACTCCTTCGGCACTCGGCTACCAACAAGAAACCATCCATTGATTATACACCCATAATTTTGAAAGCAAGAAAAACACCATTCAAAGGTTCCAAGAATATTCTATAATTTTGCAAAACAAATCCAACAATCCAAATGTACTTCATGTTACCCCTTAGATTGTACAACGACTTATCCAGGGGTAAAGATGCAGATGATGCAGATGATGTTCAATGTATGGCTTGTCTAAGCCAGTCATGTAAATTGTATCATTGTATTAAGTGGTCCATGGTTGCGATGTAATGTAATGTAATGATGTAAATGAGATGTATTTTGTGTATGTAAAAGGCTAGTTATAACTTATAATCGGCTCCCCTATGACTATTGCACAAAGGAATGTCTCTTAAGTGTTATTTTAACAGAGTTCACAATCGTAAATAATCCAACGTTTTTTCACTTGAAATCCTCCAAGCCGGGGACATCTCCTAGGTGCAATTCGCCATACATTAGAGCACCTGAGCCCTATGAATCAATGTAAAGTAAACATCTCATGTATATGGTCGCCATGGACACTTATGTAATGTCAAATTAGAGTCTAGAGTCTTAGGAGTCCCTCTTGCACATGGTTACATGATCATTCTAATATCCTAGTGGTTAAAAACATGCTAAAAGGTTAGGACATGGCTTCCCTAAGTCTAACTTTAAGTTAAATGTTCTAACTGATCATTACCTTTATGACTTAAAGTTCCCCTTCTAATGTGAGACCCTCATCACATTTTCATGCAAATCTCATGCATCCCAATGCACCCTCCTAAACTAGCCTCATAGGCTAGTGCCCGCCTACATTTTGTGTCTATCCTAGTCCTTTAACCCTCCTAAGCATATCTAGACCCCTAACTCCCCAAACGCCCTCCTCTAAATGCCAAAACATCCCTCATTTCTTCAGACATGTGAGCCATCTTCTCTCTCTTCACACGTGTGTCACTTTTCCTTGTTTTAACTTGGTAATAGACCTTGTTTGACCTTGATTGGACCCTCCCCTACCTTTCGGGAGTGAGTTGTAGGCTTTAGAAGCCCCTCTAGGCCCACACATGCCAAAGAAGGGTGAGAATCTTCCCTCAAACCCAAATCGCCCCCCTTGTTTTGACTAGTTCTCCCTTCCTAAGCAAATCGTTGGCCTCTTTTGAGTCTCTTGTCCTCTCCTTTTTCCTTTCTCAACCATTTAGTCATATTTTGATTTTTTTTTCTCATGTCAAAAGGGATTTGTTAGGTTTTTGAGTCTTTTGGTTAGGGTTTTGAGTCTTCTAGAAGTTAAAAAAATAATAATGAGAAGAGGATGAGCTTCTAAAGCTATAAAAGGAATGCTCCTCTCCCATTTCATATGTTGCTTGTTTGTGCTACAAGAAAACTAATTTTGTACAAGGCATTTTCTTCTATAATAAAAGTTTCTTGGCTTTGCTAGTCATATCTTGGAGCTTCTCATTGGTGATGGTATTTTTCTTGTTCATGGTTCTTCTATTGGAGGTAACATTGTGCTAGCATTGTGTTTTATTTCTCTTGAGCTTCTTTAGGGGAAAAATTATCCAGAGGGATTGGATCTATGGTAAGGGTTTAGTATAGATTCAATTGATTTTCTTACATGGAAGGAGGTTTTTCTTTGTACTAATCCCTACTAAGATTTTGCAAATCCAACTCCTTCTAGTGTAGGGTTTCACTCAACTTTCCAGTAAGAAGTAGAGGAGGATCCCATCCTCCCTTTGTGATTTTGCATGATTATAGCTTCTAATACATCTATGAAGGGTTGGAGGCCTTGAGCACTGACTTTTTCTAAGTGATCTTTGTGGAACAAGTCCATTGGAGAAATTCTTTATTGACTCCATTAGCCGAAAAAAAATATAAGACACTTGTCTCTCTTATTTCTCTTGCAACCATCCATAAAATCAAAGGCAAATATTTTTATTTTCCTTGTTTTAGTTGGTGGAATCCAACCCTAAAAGAAAAACCTCAAAAATAGTTTGGATTTCACCAAAATCCATTGGTCAAATTAGAATATCTTAAATAGATCTTTTAATTTTCTAAATTTTCCTTCCATAAAATATTTACTAAAATTCGGAAAATTGTTAATACCCTAGATATATTCTATTTGGGAAAAATAATAAACCTTGAATAAAAAAAATGGAGATTGTTGTTACTGTTTACCCTACATTTTCATATTTATTTTGCATAAACATCCATTAAAAAAGCATAAAAAAATTGTTTCACCATGGTCCCAGACCAGGTATCCCCATTCTCCTAAGAGAATGGCTCTTGATGCTGCTCAGAAAAATCAACACAGGGTCCACATTCTTGAAGTCTGCCTGAAGCAATGTTATTGTCGCAAATCTGAAGTTTTGACAAATTTTCGACAGATTCAGCATTAGGACTGAAACTTCTATGGTTCAGATCCGCAGCCTTGCAAGGCGAGAATTTTAATACTAAAGAGGTACCCTTGAGACTTTAATGATAATCTTTTCAATTTTCTTGTAGCCCTTTGGTATTTGCAATGATGATAAAGTTAGGCGAAAATAAGAGGGGAAATATTCTTTCTTTAAAAATACTAAATGGCTGTTCTAACATTGACTTGTCATGTGTTTTACCTTTTTATATATCTTTTGATAACGAAGACCTTCACATAGTTTACTTAAAGGCCTTATCCTTTGCTTGCTAAAGAGAAATTCATTGTTGCATGGTAAAACTATGAGACCAAAACTACTTAAAATTTGGGCATACATCGAATGCAAATAGTTTTCTGATACCATATGCCTTCAACGCACATGACCATTCGTTTTAGAGGCATGATATGTCCCAGATAATGGACATGAAATAGAAATTAAAATTATCCATTATTTTTGTGTTTCTTCAATGAAGAAAGCATGCTAAAATCCAATAGCACTTGACCTCTTGTTGAAAGCATAGTAACATGACTCTTGCATACTTGGGAAATTCATCAAGCTACTTCCCTCGTTGGTCTGCCATGAAAGTCATCATAATCAAAATGACTTGCTAAAAATTGGTCAAACTTGTCAATCTTCTCAAACTCGTAAGTTGAAATCAGTCAAAGTTTGGGCAAAATTAAGTGAAAATTGATCAAGCTTGACAATAGTTCTGTTATATTTATTTTAGTTTATATGATTGCAAGTTTGTAACTACTATCAGTTATTAGATAATCAGCCTTCAGGGCTCTGGCTTATAAACTATCAGGTGTGTATATGTGTGTGCGCGAAAGTTTTTGTCAAGTGGCAAGTTGACTCTTACACTTAGCTTGCCCATCCGCAGTTGAGTCTAGATTGTGTGATTTTGGTTAAAAGTTGACAAAGGCATGCTCTAAGAGTTATCTGATTAACACTAACAAGTTGAGATGAACAAAACCTAAGCATCAAAATTACAAAACAGTAAGCCAGTCACAGCCTTCCAGCGATAGCAAAACTTGTTGGGCCAAAACATAAATCCAGCTGAAGTATATTGTAATTTTTCTAATTTTTGGCTCTCCAGTATGACGAGATCCAAGTTCTGAACCATGATTCAGAATAAATATTAAAATTTGTAAAATGTATAGTAAGAACAAGATTGTTAAGTACAATTATGCAAACTAAATTTAATTAAGGAGCTTAAGAGAAGTGAGAAAATCAATTGCCAGAACTCATTAGCACCAATGACAACCTAAATCTGGTGGGAGGGGCCTGCAATTGAATAGGTTGATGCAAAACGAAAGATACTGTGTCGATAATACTTCACAGATTTGATAGTTGTGGAATATAAGTCAAGAAGGCATTCTATAATCTTATCAAATCTGGATATCTAAACCTTTAGTGCATAGACTCCAATGCATGGACCATGAAGATGCTGCTGTTGAAAATTATTAAATTTGTAGAAAACTGCATCTATTATTGTGCCTCGACTCCTAAGATAATATTAACCCATTTAAATCCATAGGATCCATCCATTTAGGGCAAAAAAATAAAGAAGAAGAACGAGAAGAATTTCTCTATAGGGCCTTCAAACAAATAAAATATGTGTAGAACTCTATAAATCCTCGCACACTAATAAGAATCATAATATATATGATGAAATCATAAATACACTCTCCATAACCCACCAAGGTTCAAATCCTCTAAGGCACATTTCATCACTCCGCCGTCTCGCGTCACTCATGCAAACTGGCCATCTAAAGTATTTGGGGCCGGGCACAAGTCCCAGACGATTTTGGCGTACTAAACAACCCCCAATCTGTGGCTTCTTAGCCAAAGAGATCTAAAAGGGTCTTTCTAGAGCGTTGTAAGCTATAGCTACATTACATTTTATTGAAATAATCTCAGATTTGGGACAAATATGCTTGCATAGTGATAATAGATTTCAAACCTAGAATTTACAAATCCATTTCATCCATTCAACAAATTTCAAACATCATGTTAGCAACCATTTTGAGGCAGAAGCATCTGCTTTTTTCATTGACATAGTGAGTTTGGTTTACCGATCCCAGCGTTGTCTTTCGTTAAAATCTAATAAGGTTGCCACTAATCGAGTAAAGCGTGAACTGGGATTTTGAACTTACTTGAGAGCTGGTAAGAAGAGTTAGAACACCGGCCACGACGATCATCTGCATTGTGTCGATGCCCGTCTGCCGTCCTTCAGCTTCCTTTCATCACCTCAATACTGCGAACGAGTATTGGGCTTCCCACCTCTCGATTACCTGGATAACTTTAGCGAAAATGGAATTCGTCGAGAGAAGGAATATGAGTTCGAACGAGGGATCGGGGAATTTTGTGTATGATATTGCTAAGATCCAGGAAGCGTCGCAATTTGAATGAGATGGAGGGTTGGTAATCAAGACTGTCATGTCTTTTTGCTACACCATTATGCGACAAAATATATGGAACATTGGTTTAATCCATGATCCCATGTCAAAAAAATATTTTTTGAATTCATGAGAGAGTTTCCATTATTTCTATGAAGAGTGACAATGTGAGATTATATTTCATTTCAATCCACACATAAAATAATTTAAATGTTTCAAATGCCTTAGATTTTTGTTTTAGTAAATAAATTCAATATATTTTGGTGTAATCATCAATTAAAGTCATGAGGTATTTATTACTATTTGCATAAGCAATGAACATGGGGCCACACAAGTTAGAGTTCTTCTAATTTTCTACATGCTCTCGAATTTGAATCATGGAAAGGTTGCTTACTATGTTTACCAAGGATACAAGCATCATATTGCTTCAACTTCTTTGGAATGGCGGGAAACCATAAACACCATTCTTCTTCAACATTCTAAGATTGTCATAATTGATATGTCCATATCTAGCATGCCAATAGATGACAAAGAATCGTCTTCATGCTAATAGTGGTATACAACATTATGAGCTATTGCAAATGTCCCTTACAATTTAAATAGTCTCTCATCTTCTCATGCACTCAGGATGAATTAGTTGTAAAATGATCTCCTTATATCAACTTTCCCAGCAAATATGTGGGTGGAATGGTCTCGTTGTTGAATGTGCACAAGAGACAACAAATTTGTCTGCAACTCTAGAATATAAAGAACATTCTGCAACATAAAATCAGGAAATCCAAGCAATTTAAGCCTAATGGTGCCAATTCCTTTAGGTTTGAGGCTAGATTTATATAGAAAGCACATTATACCATCTACATTGTCATTCAAATATTCAAAAAATATATATTCTAAATGTCATGTGGTAGGTAGCACCACTATCAAGCATTCTAAGAACCTCTTCAAGATGCAAATGAAGTATTAAATATAATTTTATTTATGGAAACATTACAATGTTCAACAATGAAATGAGCATATTCAAGATTATTACCATATTCATGAGCTTTATCTCTTTCTTCTTTATATTCTTTGTTTTATGTGATCTTCTCTCATAGAATTATGCATGTATTTTCCTCATGCCCTTTTTTTCCATAATGGGCACATTGAAGATCATGTCTCTCACTACAGTTATGTCTACCCCCTACCTCGAAAGTTATTTCTTCCATGCCCTCTTTTGTTGCCATCTCCTTTAGAATAGTCATGTGATTTATTCTTCCTTTTTCGAGCAAGGCACATTGCCTCTCCAGTGTACTGAATTTTCTTCTTTCCAAAGTCTTTCTCACATTCTGCAATCTTCTCCACCAGAGTCTCAAATTCAAGTTTTTTTAGTTGACCACTAGCTTTAAGTGACTGAAGATAGCATTGATGAAGGTAGTGAGAGGAAGGTCTACCTTCACACCACTGGCTTCAATTTCATGCATAGTGACTTTAATCTCAGATGTTATAGCCATGGGGATCATTATCCTTCAACTATAAGTTGAAGAGCTTCAACAACAACTATATCAACTCTAATTTTAAATGTGATTCATATGAATTGTTCAATTTCTTTAAAGCATAATAAGAAGTTTTACCAAATATTATATGTTGGTTGATCCCTTCACTTACTATAGCAGTAATCAATGCATATGCCTTTTTGTTTGTGCTCTTCCATATTGCAAGCTCTTTGTTTATTTTAGGTTCTTCAAGTGCAACGTCATCTTCTTCGTCACAAATGTCATCCCACAATTAATTGAAAATGAGAGTATGTTTGATCTTCCTTGACCATTGTAGATAGTTGTCCTATCCACTGAGCACCACTCTGACAATAGATATGAGTGAATGCATCTTCAAAGAAAAAATAACTTAGGCAATGAGCTCTACAACAAACTTACAATATAATCTCTACAATAGTTTTACAATACAAGCTATTGCAGTATAAGTTAAAAAATTTAAATACATTCTCTGGAGTACAATTTACTCTTTACAATCAAGACAAAAGCCACATCTCAATAATTCAAGTGTGATATCAACACGATGATGCTAGCTTAAACATGCTTAGTAATGTCTATTCTCCCCATACAAAGGCAATACCAAAATGTTAATTCGTTGTGCTTTGTCATTCCTAACAAATTATCACAATTAAATCCATGAAAGAAAATAAGTGTAAGTAGTCAAAAGCTTGTTTGATTGCACAATTAGAATGTTATTACTTCAACATGTCTCTAACAAAGAGGACATCGCCCTACAAAATTCCAGAAACCCAGGTCACCATATTTCTTCAAGCCTTGTTTGTAGTGTTAAAACTTGGCAAGCATATGGTAACAATGCAATACAACCAGTGTGCCCAATTCCTTTTGGTGACTACAAATTATGGAAGGGCCGTAATGAACATGAATTGAAAAGGAGAATTAGTTATTGATGGGTTGTGGACACCATTGTGTTTCTTTGAAAATGTCGGCGTTTGGGAAACTTTAAATCCTTGTTCTCAGCATAGCCTTTAAGGTTCTTTCCTTAGTAGACACCAAAAAATCATTCAATTCCCATCCTTGAGAGTACATATAGAGAGTTCTTGGTAGTAGCACAACAAATACCCCCCTCAGTTCATAGAGATAGAGGACATATGCACCAATCTATATGCGGAGAGGATATACATTTATAGAAATCCAATAAACCAAAGGTAACAATAGTATGAGAGGAGTATCATGTACTATTTGAAATCACTCAAGCATGATAACAATGGAGTTTGAAAGGAATACCAAGTTGATGCATGAATGTATGGATGGATGATTATTCATTAATGTGAATCTTGTTAAATACATGAAAAGTGACCTGTGGCTTTCAACTTCCAAAGGTATACTATTCTTCACGACCCTTCAGTTTTAGGTGACTAAAGATAAATCTAAATATACTTACAATATTTACAAATGGATTATAATCATGTAGGATAAGGTATCCAACAACTAGGAATGCAACATACAAGCATATTCCTTATCCAAAAATGTTTCAATTTTGCAAGAAGGAATTACATACGAACAACCCTTAAAGGGATTCAATCTTCTATCATCTACATAAATTATGTTGTATTAATCATTGTTTAAAGATTGGAGGTAGAGGAGGGACTTTTAACATGTTTTTGTAGAACTATTTAGGTCTTTAAGTAATTTTTCTAACTTCAAGAAGGGAAGATTGCAATTGTAAGCAGTTAAAGGAAGATTATATTTAATGTTGGTGTTGGCACAAACTCACACTAAACCATGTTCATACCGACTAATACCAACAAACCCCAAGATACATGCCTAAAAGGGGTTGAAGCCTTTTGGAAACGCATGCAGAGCAGGTGAAGTCTCACTTGAAGTACCGATGGGAGATGCAAGAACTAGGTTTCTGCAGCAGTGACAAAGATTTATACTAACACATACCTCGACATAGAATAGAATGACAGATCACGGGTGGCGATAGACACAGATATTCATATTCACAGCATAAATCAGATTCATTAGCATGTGTTCAACCAACAATGCATCTTATCATTCATTTACTTCTCATTAATCATTCATTCATGTAATAAGAAAGAACATAACATAGCATACAAGAGAACACCAAGACTTTAACGTGGAAACCCAAACTGGGAGGAAACCACAAAAGCACTTGTTTATTCATAAGAGTCCCAGCTTGAACGCTTCTTGCATGTGCTCTCAACTTACATACATATTCTCAAATATCCTTTACATCATATCTATGCACACAACCTATAGATTGACTCATACATTGCAACTCAACTCAAAATTCGACCCAAAACAATATTACATCAACTTGCACATTCCTTGCTCTCTATCTATCTATATATATCTCTAACAACCCAACTCATTACATATTTACAGGCTCTAATGGCACGATTTACATCCCGCTCCCACACATAAGTGAACCAAAATCCCAACTAAATAACCAACCTTTTGTTTGGACTTCTTCAAAATAGGTACTCTTCCTTGATCTATGCCTCAATTATCGGAGTTAATTGTCCTTTTTACCATTATGTTGCAACCTTCAACCAAAATTTACAAAATAGGTACCAAAATGCCCAAAAACGAACCTCGGGCCAACAGGCCCCCAACACTCACATGTGGCTTGTCCTAAGCCACTTCAGATTGACAAAGCTGGTGTGTTTAGCTTCGACTGAAAGTACTGGAAGACTTTCTTTACTTCCTCGACATGCAGTTAAACTGCTTCCTTCAACTTGGACATTTATTTAGGCACTTCAGCATAAATATGTGTTGAAGTTCTCACTTATGCAGATGCCACTGCCTGCTTCACTTCTACTTGTACTCGCCTAATGGTTGCAACAACTCGTTCTCCATCCGCTTGTTACTTCTCCACCAGGTTCGTCTACCTCTCCTACTGCATCCTGAGCTTACTTACTTGTTGATGTAATGCCTTCAGCTCAGATACCTTGCTTATGCACTTGACATGTGGAAGAGTATTCAATGAACCTCGAAGCCTATCCATACTTTGTTATGTTGTGTTTAATTTGTCAGTGATTTCTTACAGCTCCACATCATCTACTAAGGTCCCCCGTGCCTAGGAAACCTCCTCATACACTTTAGTGCAATGTGCCTTATCTTCCTTGATGTCTTGAACACCCCCCTGCACTTGTATCTGCTACTCCATCACTACAGGGGGGGTACTCGAAACTAACTTTGCTTCCAGCTCCACAGTTTTCTACTGAAAGTTAGTAATGACTTCCCCAACTTGGTAACTTTAGCTTCAACAATCATCCTTGAAACAATACTAATTTATAGTACATCATGACAGACAACATCAATAGCAATTTGAAGTTACTATCGATCTTGCCACAGTTGTTCCTTTTGCTCAGCAACAACAACTAATTCAACCTCTAGAGTTTTGACCTTGGCCTTTGATTATTTTAGCTACTCACAAACCATATGCTCCCTAGCCTTGAGCTCTTTCATTTCTTGATTTAAAATATTGTCGACAATGAACAACGGTAGGTTAGACATATTGAGGCCGATGTAAGCCATACCTTGGATCGCACTGTTCAAATCAAGAGTGCCCAAATCTAATGCCTTTAAAATAAATTGTACTTCATGAGCCTTCTTCGATATAGGCACCTCACTTGGTTGTTCTTCATATAGTTTGGTTTCTAATGATGTGAAATCTGGTTCGCTCACTGTGACCTGAACCTCTTTCACTACCATGCAAAGTATCTGTAGGAGGTCGATGACTTCCTTGAAGAACTCATTGTTCTTCTCATCAACTTTCTATCGAATCTCCTCAACTACTTCAGCCATCTTGTTGAGTAAAATATTATAGTCGTCATCTGTCAAGTTACCAAGGTTGGTTTCCTTAACAACTTTATGCTTCTTGGGAGATTTCTTTTGTTGTTCCATAGCCTTCCTTTTATCTCCTAGGTCAGGGTTTGTCGGAGTAGCGCTAGAATCCTGGTTACTTCCATGGTGTGAACTATGGGGGTTTCCTTCCTCAAGGGCCCCGAAGTGCCTTCTTTTCTTGGATCCACCTCAACAAACAACTGATCATTCGCTACTAGCTCCTTCCACTCTTTAGTCCATTCCCTTAAGATGTTATCAATTTCTTCCTCGATTAGCTTGAATTATATCACAAACCATTGGTTCTGGGGGTCCCGTCGCGGTTGAAGATTAATGTAATGGGGCCTCGCATGAAATATTATTATATTATGATATCTCTCCACCGTTGCAACTTCCAACCTTGGTATATTCAACACATGATGTCTAATTGCCTCGGGTTGCAAAAAGAACTCAACATTATTGTCGATTTTTCACTGCTTTAGGTTTGTGAACCATAAGTTCTGATATCTAGCCCTTAGACTGGGGACATTAACTTCCATCCCTTGATAATGCGGTGGTTCCACCCATGCAACAAAATATACTAGCAATAATAGCCATGAGTAGGAAAAAGGGTTACCTTTATCCTGCATGTCGAGAGCATCCACTAATAATTCATTTAGTAAAAAAGTGGCCCAATTCAACTAGACCTCTACAGCACATTGTTTTGTTGCAGCAATCACTCATGCAGTGCATTGATTTGGTCACATTTTAATTAGCAACTTCCTCAAGAGCACCTTCATCGCAAACCAAACAACCTGATCCTTAATAGAGACTACGTCGAAGGCCCTTTTGTCTCTAGCCAATCCATACTTCTCCTTCATTCTTACATCCAAATTTTTGTCCTGATCCTTCCCAGAAAAGAAAGGTGTCAAGTCGCCCCCTGTTTTGGGTAACCCTGTAATGTTTTCAATAAGCTCCACATTAACTGGAACTTTGGTATCTAGCCAAAGAAACCCACCATGGAAACAAACTAACAATTTTTTAACGCAGGCATTCAATTTCGTAGTTCAGTCCAAATGGGCCATGTGTAATAACGACTCAATACCAGACCTCTACAACCCACGATCCCACTCCATAAGGACCAACTCAATTGCCCCTCCCCCTTGACACTTTGGACCCTCTCCATGTACACCATGGTGTTATTTGAATTCCTCATATTTTCGAAGGTCATGGTTGGCAAATGATAGCTTATTCAAGTTCAACAAAGTCTTCCCGGTCACTCAAACACCATGAGGGACAAAAGGATTGACCAAAATATACTTAGTATTCTTCTTGATAGGAACATGTGACACATCATCTTTTTGAGGTGGTTTATAGTTGTGCAACATTGTAGCCGAAACAGACCCAGATGCCTCAATATCATGTCTTAGCACAAACTCACACTAACCCAAGTTCATACCAATTGATACCAACAAACCCCAAGAGACTAACCCGAAAGGGGTTGATGCCTTCTGGAAACACCTATAGAGCAAGTGAAGTCTCACCCGAAGTACCTATGGGAGCTACAATAACTAAGTTTCTGCAACAATGAAGGGGATTTATACTAATACATACCTCTATAGAGAATACATCGACAAATCACAAGTGGCAACAAACACATATATTCATATTCACGAAATAAATCAGATTCATTAGCATGTGTTCAACCAACAATGCATCTTATTGTTCATTTACTTCGCATTAATCATTCATTCATGTAATAAGAAAGAACATAACACAACACACAAGAGAACACTGATATTTTAACTTAGAAACCCAAACTGGGAGAAAACCATAAAAGTGTTTGTTTATTCATAAGAGTCACAGCACGAACGCTTCTTATCTGTGCACTTAGCCTATAAACATCTTCTCAAACATCCTTTACATTAGATCTGCGCACGTAGCCTACGGATCGACTCATACAATGCGAGTCAACTTATACTTCGACCCAAAACAATATTACATCGATTTGCACATTCCTCGCTCTCAATCTATCCATCTATATCTATAACAACCGAAATCTTTACATTTTATAGGCTCTAATGGCCCAATTTAGATCTCGCTCCCACTTCTTGACTCATTACATAAGTGGTCCAAAATACCAACTAACTAACCAACCTTTCGGTTGGACTTTTTCAAAACATGTACTCTTCCTTGATCTTTGCCTCAATTGTTAGAGTTGATTGTCCTTCTTAACATTATGCTGCAATCTTCAACCAAAATTTGTAAAATAGGTACCAAAATGCTCGAATACAAACCCCGAGTCAACAATTAGTAGTGGTGAGATATCTAGGATGGAGGTTTTTTCTTAACAACATGTGGTTAGTAACCTTCTAGGCTTGTCAAAGGATGTTTGATTTCAAACTTTAAAATATCAAAATAATGTTTTTCCCCTAAGTGAAAAATGAATATTAGAAGATAGAAACAAAATAGGCCACATATTGATTGTGCTTACCACCATTATTCTAGCAATAAAAAACAAAACTTGAAATTCTAATATCCTAACCAAGCAATAAATTATTCAAAACATACATATTTCATTAAATTAAATAGAGGAAGACTAACATAATTTGTGCACCTAGGTGGTGCTTCTTCGAACTCATACAACCATATTCCTCCTTTATGAAAACCAATGGTTGTTGCCACAAAGTCCAACATGTGATAGATTACTTGTTTACCAAGCTCTTCCTCTTGCTTATGTTTATTTAAGGTGCAATGCTAGGTGACTAGCTTCTCCAACAAAGCAATATATTTCTTTCCACATTTTTATTATCTAATGGTATTGTTTTTGTCTTTGTCCTTGAGACATTAACCAAACTTGTATATTGCACAATAAACCTTATCCAAAATAATTCGTGAGGTCTTCTAAGTCGATAGAGTTCTCTTAAATGAACTCCCAATCTAGGAATACTAATCCATAAAGCCCCTAAACCACTCTTTTTTCTTAAAAGGATAATCTCATTTAGTTTCTACAATTGTTGAGGCTTTGATGCATGAATACACTCTCCTACATGAACCACTCTTCCCTAACAATAAAGACAAATTAGATCGATGTAGACACTTTGTTAGAATAATAAAAAAACCATTCTCATACTTAGGATACATTTATTAATCTTTATGATTAATTTCCTAGGTTCTAGACTAGCTAGTTGGCATCCACTTGCACCACTTGGTCAAAACCTGCCAAAACTGCATCCAGGAGCGCCCTTCACAGATTCTGGATAATATTCTTCCAACTATACAGACTGCCCAGTTTAGTAAGTGTGTTTTCTTGCCTTATCCAAACTTAGATTGCTTTTCAACAGTTTTAAGGTTAAAAAGGTGAAAACTTGTCACATGGAAACTACCTTGCTTTTGCACAACTCATCATCCTTGTTTTTCTCTCTAGAAAGCATGAGTATATTGACTTTCCATCACTTATCATCTAACATACATCATTAAGCTAATTCGTGACCTTCTTGGACTAATTTGGAAAGTGTTATATGCACATAGGGGGATTTTTGACTTTTAGTAATCCTGTTATTGTGAGGATTCAACTTGCCTCCTTAGGAATTTGAATATCTAATGTAATTATATATTTGGACAACCTATTCTTTTATAAGGTTTCATGATGCACACTTATGCAGTGCAAGTTAGTGTTATGCACCAATTTTAGTCTCCAATTTTGAGTGGATCTTTGCATGTCTTCTAGCAATTTATTGTGATTTCAATTGTAATGAGGCTGGGCTTAATTTCCACACACTTAATGCTTGTTGCAATCAAAACACCCATTAATGGAGGCTAGAAGTTGTCTTAAAGTTCCTTATTTACAAAGGTTTTTAGTGAAGGTTTGTGTGAAGGTGGCGGGTAGAGTTTTTTGGGGAAATTGGGTCGTAGTGCACCATCATATTTGTCCTCAAAGTGTTAATAGAATATTTTTCATTCTCTTGGGTGAAAGGATTATTTACAAATTATCAAACATTTAAGGATGAGAATACATTTCCAAGGGAAAAGAAAAATATTTGTTGAACATACAAAATCAATTGTTATTATTTTATTTTTACATATTGCCAATAAATGAACCATGTATGGGTGGTCATGGTGATACTAAGAAGCCCATTGAAGATTTCAATTTATTTAAAAGGTTATTGAAAAGGAAACAATATGTTTTTCCCCAATATTTAAGGGATTCAAAATTCTATTCATTATGCCATAACAACATTGGTGTTGTACTTTTATTGAAGGGCACCAATGCTCCACATAGGTCTAAGTGCACTAGTGCTTCTAGACACATGTGCACCAAAGTGCCAACAACCCAAAATGCATCAGTGCTCCACATTTTCCAAGTGCACCAAAGTTCCAACAACCCAAAATGCATTAGTGCTCCACTTTGTCCAAGAGCACTTGTCATTCACATTGGTATAAAGCATTGATGCTCCTATACCCCATGTGCGCTAAAGTAGCAAGAACTGAAAAAGGAACCTATTCTCTACTTATGTCGAGGAGCATCGATGCTCCCCATTGATATGTGTGCACGAGTGCTCTTCTTTGATATGGAAGCACACGTGCTCCTAATAGACCGAAGCACCAAGCAATAATTTGTAATTTTTTAACTTATTAAAAGAAGTTGGAAAAAATGCAAGATGCACCATAAAAAGAGGAAAAAATGAGAACTTTGATTTTTACATTTCGCATGATATAAGAAGAAGAGGAGATGGAGAACTCTCTTTTTCCCTCTTCATTATTTCATTTATCCACATCATTGATTTAATTTATTTTATTTTCCATTTCTCACTATTGTCCCCAAGTTCTTAGCTAATTTTCTTACTTTTTCTTTGGTTTGAGGATTTTGGATCTATTTTGCAAGTTAGTGTGGAATTTTAGGCTTTTACATCAACAAATATGGCTAGAAAATAAGGGACATGTTTGACCAATAAAGGGGTACATTTTTATGCAACATGGGTGCATATCTAAAGGGGTTTTCACCTCTATTTATTTGTAGGTTCATGAGGTGTATATGAGCGACGTGGTGTTATCCTTGGTGGTCTTGGAGAATCTATGCTCCACATATAGAGGAGGACTTTAATGATTACCATTAATTTGGGTGCACCAATGCTCCACTTTGGTATGAAAGCATCAATGCTCCCCATTAGTTGGGGCATACCATTTCTCTCAATACATCAAAGCAATGAATAATAATTCATATTTTTTAAAAACTTATTGAAAAAGGTAAAAAAACTACAAGACATCTCTTAAAAAGAGGAAAACATGAGGATTCATTTCATTTCTACATTTTACACGAGATTAGAGGAAGAGGAAGAGGAAGTGGTTTTCCTAGAGGATGAAATACATATAGCCATGAATGCAAGGAAAGACAAAGAGATTTGCAACCAGGTGTTGACCCAATTTTAAACTCAACACTAAAGATTTGCAAAGCATTGAAAATTTAGATCATTGAATTTGCTTCAATTCATTTCTTCATCTGAATATTTTCACCCCTGAAATAAAATAACATCATGTAAAAGAAAAGGGGGGATCCCATGTAGTCTTGTGAAGGCATTAAGAGCAATGAAAATATTTTGAAGGTCGATATGTGGTGATTGGACTACACAGTTTTTTTATTTTTGTTTCATTATGTGTTTGGTTGGTTATATGCTCATTGTTTTTTGGGGCACATCAATTCTTGCATTATAATAATTATTATTTGAATTCAAGAAAGGTCTAGAACCATTACATTGTGTGCATTACTGAGATATATATGAATGGTTCAAGTATTGTTTATATAAAGATAATTGTTTTAATGATATTGTTTAAGTTTCATGTTATGAACAATATGGGTAAACAAAGGTTGGGGGTGATGATAGACATGGTATGCACACAAATGTATTGGTGAAAGTTTGTATTGATTTTTTGTTATACGATATGTTTCAAAACGGGAATAAATGGTTGATGATATAGGTTATACGTTGTCATGTTGCAAGCAACCATACATTCAAGTGCATTAATAAAAGATTTATAATACAAACTCACCACTACGTGTTTCAAGGATTATTTTATAGAATAAAAGTTGTTGATAGCATGGATTGCATATGGTATAGTGCTCTGTTATGTAATTGGTTACCTCCTTATGCAATATCATTGTCCATAGTATATATCACAGGTGGCAGTTTGAATTGATGGTGTCACGTCCCCACCCCTCTACCGGAGAGAGGACGCGACTATGCTGCTATCATAACCGGGCAAACTAGCCCCATAAACATAGAACGAAATGCATTGAACTAATAACATGCACAGATGCATAAATATTTAACATACAATGGAAACAAAACGATTCCATTCATTCACATGTTCATCTTAATTCATTAGCAAATGTAAATACAGAGATTTAAACACAAGGATACTTATCTTGGAAGCGAAGTTTGTCCCGCAAACAACTATGTCGCTGCAATGTTCCACCCAACCATAGGCCAGTGTGCTCATCAATCTCTTAGCAACACTGCCACCCCCGAGCTAGGCATGATTCCTACAAAGAATAAGGAACACTAGTAGGCTCACACATAACCAAGGATACAACAAAACACAGTTGGGTTTATCAGGTAACAAAGGAGCTGGAAAGGCTGACTGCTAAGCTATTGAGCTCAACAACAGAGCTATGGACACCTACACCAGATCTATCTAGGCTTCTAGAACATCTACACACCCAACACAAGGAAGCACCCCCTTCTCTACTGCACAGTCCCTCAGGCCATGTCTTCCCTTCCAGTGCTATTTAGGGTGTGCAAAGAATAAAACCAACCCCCTAGATCTATCTGTGAGGTTCCTTCCCACACTAGATTAATCAAGATAGTTCAGACCCTCTTTCCACTCCCAAATCAGTTCAGACCAAAGCCAAAAGATGCACACACAACAAGATACAAAATTCTAGGTTTGAAGAAAAACGATTTTGGCAACAAAACGAATTGGTAAGATAGGGAAAAACAACCCTATGACAACAATTCTATTTTCAGCAACTTCTATGGGCTCACGTGGGCCAAACAGACTCAACAAACACCCAAGAAACGTGGTCTCTCCTCCAATTTGTTGTGCAACGCAAAAAACGGTTTGTCCCAACCGGGTAATGAGGATAAACCACGGTAAAAATCGTCAAGCAAAGAGCCCAGCCACTGAGCTTTCCAAAAATGACCTCCCAGTCATGGGGAAAATGATGAAATCTGCAAAAACGTGGATGGGGAATGCACAACAGCTCCAAAAATGTGAGTGAGAGTGCCCAGGAGCTCCAAAAACATGAATGAATGCAAGAGGGAATGGGCAGCATTTTTGGGCAATAACTTTCCCCATAAGTCAAAAAACGTTTTCCCAAAAAGGGTGCTTCCCTAAATTCAAATTTATGACTCCCATACCTTGCCCATTCTCAGACAGTAACTAACCCAACCAATTTATGGTAGAATCAAATGATTGGGCACATGCTACAAAATGGGTAGCTGACAGTTTGATGGGTTCTGCCTTTGACATTTGGCTTTTCCCCATTGGCGCAAAGGTTTGAATACCGCCCCCCCCCCCTCCCCCCCCTATCCTTAGGAAATCATGCCCCCGTCTCTTTTAATGTTGCATTGACATAGCTAGTTGTGGGTATTTAATTAAATTGCATATTTATATGATGTCCAAAATTATAATGTGTCGGCTAGCACAAAATACCATTGGCATTGATTTTAATCACCGAAACATAAAACACTAAACCAATGGTGGGGATTTTGCTTTTAGCTCCACACCATGATTAATTACAATTTTTACATCATATACATTTAATGCAAATGAGGTCAAAATCAGGGTGTTACAGATGGTTTGATGGCCATGTTAATAGAGGAATGCATTGTCATGTGAGGCAAGCCAACATTAAGATGTTGCACAATACTAGTAATCTAGCACCATTTATTGTTGTGTTGGGTGCATTCATCATAAGTGATGAGTTTTGAATTGTATTAAATATAGTGAGTTTGGGATATTAAATCTCCCTCCATGTTGACGGTAATCACACTGCATCTAGATCCTAGCATGAGATCCCCCCACATGGTATTTACTACCATTCATTTGGGAAATATTGCACATTGTACAAGTGGATCGACCACACCCAACTTTTATGCAACTTTTAATGATAATTTTGGGAAATAGGCTAACAATTGATCTGCATCATCTGTGTCACATTTCTCTGTGGCCATGAGCAAGGATACCACATTCTTGACCATTCAAAATTCATTCTTGCAATCTATAGGTTGGTACATTGTCCTGGTTTTTGTGAGCCTCAACACCTTTGGTTTCGTCCCCCCCCTATCCAATCGACCTGTACCGTGATATTCAACATCATCGGTGACTAGGGAAGGAAGATCTGTCTTGGAAGTTTTCTAGATTGACACATAACAATGGTGTTGCAGCCTCCCTTCATAGTGTCATGTATGGTTTATAACTTTGATTTCATAAAATTGATATTAATTGGTTTGGTTGCTTGTTTAGCCTAAACTTCCTCCCATTCAGCCTTGACCTTTGTAAAGATGAATATTAGTGGCCATGTTGTGTTTGTAGTTTTTATTAACCAATGGAGTTTATAGAGAGAACCACCTCTATAACACCATCCAATGGGAAAGTCATTTCCAACCTAAAAAAGGTGAGTTGTGACTTTGGTCGCAAGTGATGAACCCATGATATTTTTTTCCTATGTGCTATGTGCATTACACTTACCTTTCTTATTTCTTGTGTGGATCGTGGTGGGTGTTCCTCCTATTTTTGGCATCAAATGCATAAATTTTTCAGTTACTTTGATACAAATATGTATACTTACTTGGAAACAGAGGTAACTGTTAAAAGGAAAATAATAAATGACAAAGTCAATTGTTAAGATGCGGGTATCCTCTAGTATTGGGTACCAAATAAAAAAAGGCGTGGTTTCTTTCTAGTTGAATAATTCTTTTTACTTGGTATTACAAAAAAGAATTAGTAATTGTTCTCTCAAAAGAGGCTTAGCCTCGGTTGCACATCACCCGACATGGGCATTTTCTTTTTTATTATGTGAATTTAGCCTTCCCAAAGCCTCCATTTAATTGTCACCCTCACATATGAATCTCATGAAAGAATTATCCATACAATGGGCTATGCGACCCCTTCCCAAGACTTTACATGCCGATATACTCTCTCGACCAGTATGCACCAACAAGTCTCAAGTCCTTTCCCCTGCTAATCTAGCCAATCAATTGATGTTCAATTTTGTGTATGCTTGGTTATGGTCATGCTTGTTTTTAGTTTCTTTTATTCATGTTGTATAAGTGGAATGTAAAATTTGGTTATTTTCCCGATAGATGAGTTTCTTTAGAAGAGGATCAAGAAGGTGTTAGAGGTGTAGACAAAACACCACGTGGTAGAAAGGTAAAAGGAAAAATACTAGGTTTTACTATGTACTTTAACACTGATTCTTACGAGTTTAACCAAATCGCACAAATTGGTTGTCTATTTATGGGTTACAAGTAGCTAAACAATCTTTAATACCAACCCCTCCATTGCTACATCCACACCCTGGCATTTCTCACATCCTTGAGCAAGCCAATGATGGGTGGGAAGTAAAATCGGATTCACCTTACTTCGGAGTTGTAGGTTGGGAGATACCTGAGCCTAAAGAACTAGCCCTTGCACCCTAGTATACAATTGCATTTGTTAATTATTCCTCACATTGAAAAAATCATGCCAAACCTTGTGCTCCTTGTGATCGAAAACCCCCTCAAATATAAGGGGAATCATATCATTATTTCTCCTAGTTCTAAGAAATTGAATGAAGCCCCTCCTACTTCTACCCACCTAGAAGAGAAGGTTGTAAAATCAAATTGTTGAAATATTGTAACTTCGAAGAATATTCTATATGTATCTTTTGTGGTCCCCGATGGTCCTACCGGGAGAACCACTTGTATTATCTTTGTACCCCGATGCTTCTAATCGGAAGAACTAATAAGAGTCATGAGGTAGTCCCCTCTAATTGTAAAGGTGGGTCATTAGCACCCCAGTGTGGTTACTTGAGCCTACACGTGTAACTCGAGCCTACATGATTAACTCGATCCTACATGTCAGATGAGTTAATTAAAGTGAACGGATGAATATAAATAGAGGTGTGGTGCTCCTCCTTTGGAACACACATTCTCACTTGTGTAGCGCATTAGTGGAGAAGAGAAGTAGCTGGAGAAGGAGGAGGATCAGGCTTTGATCTCCTTGCTGGTTTTATCTTTTATCTTTTTGTGGCATCTATATTGAGGAAGATTTTGCTGGGTTTTTCCCTTTATGTTTTTCCCAGGATAAATCTTTGTGTTCCTTTTGTATGGTTGTGCTTGTCTATCTTTCAGTGATCCTGTTTATATGCTTTTGTTATGAAAATGTAATGAAATACTGATGTCTTAGCTAAGCATATGAAAAATTTAACATGGTATCAGAGCCACCCTGAAAGAAGGCATTGTGCAGCTACAGAATCTAGGGCTTCTTACTTTTTGGTTCTCTCTCCACAATCGATCAGCAAAAGAAGGCTAGGCTAACTCTCCATTGAAGGGCGCATCTTTCTGTCGAAGCGGAATTCGATTCTGAGCATTTTCAGTTTTCAGTGCGGGAAATTAGCACTTCTTGTAGAAGAATTTTTGAGTGAGCCCAGCATAGGATTGATCTCCTCATCAAAATTGAAGTTTAGAGACCTGGATCAAGATTTTTGGTTGGGTGAAACTCTGGGAAAGTCAAACCCTAGTTTGACCCCGAGCTAGAAAAACCCTAAATACTAAAACTGCTAAGTTTTGGTACATTCGCTATATCCTGAGATTGGAGAAGGTTCAAGAGATGAAAATTGCAATGATTGAAGATAAACTCCTTATGTACACTGTATCCAAAATTCAGCCTCAGATTCGCTATATTCTAGGATATACGATCCCTCCAAGTTAGGGTTCCAGCCTCTTCCAGAATTCATCCCTAAACAGGACACCTGGGGAGAATTGCAATATCTTGGGATAAAAAGGTCCAAATGGAATTCTTGAAGATGTTCCAAAAAGGAAACGGACTGTACTTCTCGTGGTCTAAACTACAGACTTAGAATATGGAACAGTGACACGTGGCAATCCGTACAACTTCGCTATTCAGAATAGTCCTGTAACAAGGCACCTTGGGAAGATGATCATAAATCCCATTTGGTGAAACCAATTCTTATGAAAACTATGGTTTTGGATCAGGGACATGCAAGGTTACCTCAGTGCAAAATTTTAGACACAGAGGAGCATTAATTTTGGATATATCACTGAAACAGTGACAGGCATTTCTGTAGAAGAAATTGGAAAACTAGGGCTTCCTGTTCCGGGAGCTTCCCTCCATTGTTTTCAGAAAAGGAGTACTGTGGACAGCTCCATTTGAAGAGATCTATATTTCTATCCAATCAGATCTGAAATATTCCAAGTTTTGAAAATTAGGGTTTCTGTGGCAAACCCTAGATCAGCTAGCTCCGGAACCAGGATGGACACCTCAAATCGGTAAGATCTAATCCTTTGTTATTTGCATTTGAGGTTCTCATTTCAAAGTGATATATCACATCAGCTTGATGATAAGCTTGGTGAAGTTGACAAATTCCAAGCATGGAAGCATTTGATCTCTCTGAAGAAAATGAATTGGACACCTTCATGAGTAGAGAGGTTCCAGTTCCAGAATGAGATGAGGCTCAAAGCCTTACACAAGAAGAACTTGATCAAGGCCAAGAAGATCATTGTTGATTCAATCATGGATCAACTTGTACCACAAGTGTCTTCCCTAAAGACATCGAAGATGTTTGATTCCTTGATCAAGATATTTGAAGACAAGAACATTAATCAGAAGATGGATTTGAGAAAACAGTTGAAGAATGTGAAGATCCAGAATGCAGAACATCTTGAAGCGGTAGAAGAAGAATTGGAGAATGCAGAAGTGGTGATAGCCACCTTGAATGGTCTCCCAGGATCATAGAATTCATTCATTCAAGGAATGTGTGCCAAAAGGAAGTAATTACTTTCAACAGACTCTGTGAAGAAGAAGAATCTCGACTCATAAGAAGAGAAGAAGAAGGTGGGAGCAATTGAAGATCAAGCTCTCACCATTCAAAGAAGATCCCTCAAGCAATGAGTAATGCG
>LPNX011070635.1:68376-134415 GCA_001517045.1 Pseudotsuga menziesii | reverse complement strand
GAGAGATAAATCAAGATGAAGAAAAGAATGCTATGAAAGAAGCTATGATCAAAGAATAACAGTTGATCATGGGGAATGATGTATACGATATGATTTTGAGATATAAAGGGAAGTACGTAGTATCTTCCATATGGATCTACAAGAACAAGTGTACAAAGCAAAGTTCGTGAGTTTCCTTTGAAAGAATAGACTATGACATGACATACTCTATCGACAAGTATATGTCAAGCATAGAACCACCTATACAGAATGAAGAGGGAAGATGATACTCCACTTCAGGGGGAGTGACTACAGAACATATTTGAGTTCAACATGGTACGGCATGATGGACAGCTTCCTGATGGATCGAGACTTTACCAAGAGTAAAGTGGGTTCCAACCTTCAAGATTGAATGTAGAAGACTAGGATATGTTGATGACCTGACAAGATGAACTCATGAAAGATGTTATGATGAAAGAATACTAGAATGATGTTTGGGATATAATACTCAAACCAGAAAGCAAGAATGTGGTATCTTCCAAATGGATCAGTAAGATAAAATATGCTACTGATAGAAGTAAGGAAAGAATTGTGGCTTCTCTCAGAAAGAGGGAAGTAATTCTGAAGAGACACTTACTCCAAGAAGCAAGGTATACTTTCTTTAGAACTATCATGGTAGTTTCCTCCATGATGAAGTAAAGAAAAGCCTTCCTTAATGGTATGATTGAGGAAGAGTTCTACATCGAATAGCCACAAGGATTTGAAGTTGAAGATAGACATACTCACGTATGACGAAGGCCTTGTATGGCCTTAAACAAGCCCCTCGAGCTTGGTATGAAAGGATAGACAGTTTCCTGTCAGTTATGGGATTTACCAAGAGTAAGGCTGATCCGAACCTTTATCTCAAAGTTGTAGACGATGAACCTATCATCCTGTTATTATATGTAGATGACTTATTCCTGACAGGGAATAAGAAACAGGTCATGGCAAGCAAGAAGAAACTAGCAGAAGAATTTGAGATGAAAGACCTCGGGTTAATGCATTACTTCCTAGGTCTGGAAGTATGGCAAAGTTCAGAAGGAATCTTTCTCAACCAGGGAAAGTATGCAGTAGAGATATTGAAGAGATTCAATATGCTGGAGTGCAAATCCATGGCCACACCCATGGACTCCAACCTGAAGCTGTTAGCTGATGACTCATCAGAGTTAGTGGATGTGACTCATTACAGACAGATCATTGGGTCATTAATGTACTTAACAAATTCCAGACTAGACATCTGTTTTGCTGTGAACACCTTAAGTCAATATCTTGTTCAACCAAGACGGGTTCACCTAGTAACCGCAAAACATGTGATGAGATATATGAAAGGGACTATAGACTTTGGTCTATACTATGATGGTAGCCATGAGTATAGATTGTATGGCTACATAGATGCAGATTGGGCTGGAAGTATCTCAGACAGGAAAAGCACATTAGGTAGATGCTTTTGTTTGGGGTCTGCTATGAGTTCATGGTTTAGCTGGAAACAGTCCAGTGTTTCTCGTAGCACGGCTGAAGCAAAATACATAGCAGATTGCTCTGCTAAGTTGTGAAGTCATATGGCTTCAGAAGCTGATATCAGGTCTCTTTGACCTGAAGATGGATACGACAATGATTCTATGTGATAACCAGATTTGTGATGATAGAGAACCCTATGTTCCGATTGTAACACATAAAAATTCGGTATTTCTACATACGAGATAAGATGTAGATGATTATGTTTCAGTATTCCCATACTAAATATATAGATGATGTTTCAGTATTTACATACTGTAGATGCATATGATGATGATTCCGTATTTCTATACTGAATATAGAGATGATGATGCTTTCAGTATTTCTATACTGAAGA
Organism: Pseudotsuga menziesii; assembly: GCA_001517045.1. NCBI lineage: Eukaryota > Viridiplantae > Streptophyta > Pinopsida > Pinales > Pinaceae > Pseudotsuga > Pseudotsuga menziesii. The sequence goes on along the minus strand of LPNX011070635.1, from coordinate 132,545 downwards.
TATAGATGATGATGCTTTCAGTATTCACATACTGGAGATACATATGGTGATAGTTCAATATTCACATACTGAAGATGTAGATGATGATGGTTTGAATGATGATGTATCGATGAAGCCTCTGTCTCGGGTAAAGTTCGAACACTTTCGAGACAAGCTTGGTGTTGTTTGAAAAGACCTTCCTCAAAAGGGGGAGTAGTGATGTTGCAATGGGATTGTTTCATCCCTGGGCACTTGCCCTAAAGTGATCTAGAGACCTTGGTCCTCGAGAATGAAGAGGGATTGTATCATCCCGGGACATCTGTCCAAAATAGATCCGGTGACTTTGGTCTTCGTGAATGTGGTGAGATTGCATCATCCCTGAACTTCGGTTCATAATGTATCCGGAGGTCTCGGCCCCCATGAATGTGGTAGGATTGCATCATCCCTGAACTTCGGTTCAAAATGTATCCGAAGGTCTCAGCTCCCGTGAAAGTGGTGGATTGCATCATCCGTGAACCTCGGTTCAAAATGTATCCGGAGGTCTCGGCCCCCGTGAAAGTGGTGGATTGCATCATCCGTGAACTTCGGTTCGAAATGTATCTAGAGGTCTCGGCCCCCGTGAAAGTGGTGGATTACATCATCCCTGAACCTCGGTTCAAAATGTATCTAGAGGTTTCGGCCCCCATGAAAGTGGTGGATTGCATCATCCGTAAACCTCGGTTCAAAATGTATCCGGAGATTTCGGTCCCCATGAATGTGGTAGGATTGTATCATCCTTGAACTTCGGTTCAGAATGGATCTGGTGACTTCGGTACTCGAGAACGTGTGTTGATCCTGTAATTCCAATAGGAAGGATTGTCTGAGTTCCACATCTGTTTTGATCCCGTAATTTCGAAAGGAAGGATCGTTAGTAACTCCGTAAAGACCTAAATCCCGTAATTCCGAAAGGAAGGATCATTGAATTGATCCCGTAATCCCAATAGGAAGGATTGTCTGAGTTCCACAGATGTGTCGATCCCGTAATTCCAATAGGAAGGATTGTCTGAGTTCCACAAATGTGTTGATCTTGTAATTCCGAAAGGAAGGATCGTTAGTAACTCCGTAAAGACCTAAATCCCGTAATTCCAAAAGGAAGGATCGTTAGTAACTCCGTAAAGACCTAAATCCCATAATTCCGAAAGAAAGGATCATTGGTAACTCCGTAAAGACCTAAATCCCATAATTCTGAAAGGAAGGATCATGTTGATGTTTTGATGATAATGATGTTTTCATGATGATGATGTTTTTATGATGATGATGACGTACTGAACGAAAGATCAGTGTATGATGATGATGATGTACTGATCAAAAGATCAGAGTATGATGATGATTACGATGTACTGATCGAAAGATCATAGTGTGATGATGATGATGTACTGATCGAAAGATCAGAGTATGATGATGATGATGTACTGATTAGAGTATGACGATGATGATGTACTGATCAAAAGATCAGAGTATGATGATGATAACGTACTGATCAAATGATCAGTATGTGATGATAATGACATACTGATCAAAAGATCAGAATATCATGATGGTGATGCTGTTCAAGAATTGAAGTATGATTATGATGCTGATCACGATGTTACCGATCGAAAGAACAAAATGCTGAAGAAGTTGTTGCTGATCGAAAGATCAAAGTACTGAAGATGTTGCTGATCGAAATGTTGAAGATGTTGTTGCTGATCGAAAGATCAAAGTGTTGAATATGTTGCTGATCGAAATGTTTAAGATGATGTTGCTAATCGAAAGATCAAAGTGCTGAAGATGTTGCTGATCAAAATGCTGAAGATATTGTTGCTGATCGAAAGGTCAAAACGCTGAAGATGTTGCTGATCGAAAGGTCAAAGTGCTGAAGATGTTGCTGCTGATTGAAAGGTCTAAGTGCTGAAGATGTTACTGTTCGAAAGGTCAAAGTGCTAAAGATGTTGCTGAAGGTGTTGCTGATCAAAAGGTCAAAGTGTTGAAGATGTTGCTGATCAAAAGGTCAAAAGATGTTGATGCTAATCAAAGAGTTGCTATCATTGAAAATTGAAGACGAAGACTATATGATGTTGAAAAGCTTCCAATGATTTATAGATGTGTTACCCTGATGATGTTGATGATGTCCTCTCCTACTATTGTTGTTGTTGTTGTAGAATACCCTTCTCGTTAAGGGGGAGTGTTGAAATATTGTAACTTCGAAGAATATTCTATATGTATCTTTTGTGGTCCCCGATGGTCCTACCGGGAGAACCACTTGTATTATCTTTGTACCCCGATGCTTCTAATCTGAAGAACTAATAAGAGTCATGAGGTAGTCCCCTCTAATTGTAAAGGTGGGTCATTAGCACCCCAATGTGGTTACTTGAGCCTACATGTGTAACTCGAGACTACATGATTAACTCGAGCCTACATGTCGGATGAGTTAATTAAAGTGAACAGATGAATATAAATAGAGGTGTGGTGCTCCTCATTTGGAACACACATTCTCACTTATGTAGCGCATTAGTGGAGAAGAGAAGTAGCTAGAGAAGGAGGAGGATCAGGCTTTGATCTCCTTGTTGGTTTTATCTTTTATCTTTTTGGGGCATCTATATTGAGGAAGCTTTTGCTGGGTTTTTCCCTTTAGGGTTTTCCCAGGATAAATCTTTGTGTTCCTTTTGTATGGTTGTGCTTGTCTATCTTTCAGTGATCCTGTTTATATGCTTTTGTTATGAAAATGTAATGAAATACTGATGTCTTAGCTAAGCATATGAAAAATTTAACACAAATGTAGGCACCAGAGGAAACATTACTCATTTAGATATGTATCCATAAATTTCTTTGTACTAAACTGATGTGTTTTATTTTTGTTCTATGGTTGTGGTTTGACTTATCCAAGTTGATTGAGCATCATATTTTTGAATTGGAGATGAACATATGGCACTTGTTTAGTTCATGACTAAATTGTGATTGGAACATTTACATACTCATTCATTAATGTATCATGTTTTGAATATTATATGTGACTATGTGAATGTTTGGTTATGGGAGATACAAGTGGAAATTATTTTGGTTGGTTGCATGCATTACAAAGAAAGTCTTGTCATTATTTCATTGATTGGAGGATGAGGTGCATGTGGTACATAAGGATTTGCTTGAGCCTCGGGATTTAATCCCCCTTGATGGCTTATTGTTGATGCTATTTGATGGAACCCCCTAACCTGTTAGAATATTAAAAACCAATTCCATACTTGGGATATAATTCATTAGTAATATTTTATTAATTTCCTAGGTGTAGACCAGGTAGTTGGGCATATTTTGTCATATTTGACCACCACTTTCCATCATTAGCCTATGGGGCACACCTAGATAAGATTCTAGATAATATTATGTTGCTTTTATGACTCTCCATAATGTCAAGGGCACACTCTTGCTTTAGATTGCTTTTATCCTATTTTTCTGCTTTTCAATGGATAAGGGTAAAGTTAATTGACTGGAAACTGCTACCTTTTGTGGCCAATCCATCCTTCATGTTTTTCTCTCAAATTTCCATGATTATAAAGCTTTTCCATCACTCATCTACCTCACTCATGTTTTTTCCAATTTGTGAGCTTTTGGAGTGATTTGGAAAGTGTTTTTATCACCTTTGGGTTTTTTTTTCATATTTTAGTAAGCCTACTTTATGAGCTATCTTGAGTTGTCTATTTGGAAATTCGATTTTATCTCTTGAGGTTGTATTATTTATGTACACTATCGTGAATCATAATACAATGAAAGATACTCCAAACATTCTTCAATTCTCTTGTGTTTAGTCTCATTATTCTTCTCTCTATTTTTCCTGTGCATGTCTGTGAGGAATATCCTTGTAGCAATATCCACCTGTTAAATCTCATATGGTATCACAACCATGAAGTTCCACACGGTATCAGAGCACATCAGGTATACAATATCTCCCCGAAGAAGAGATTTCTTGAGTTTACAAAACATTTTTTTTGAGTTTTTGTGTAGGTTGCAGAGAGTTTCTTCAGTAACACAACAACAAAGTATGGATCTTTCTTCAGTTGTGATTTTGACTCCCTTCAATTATCATGAATGGAAAGCCAAGATTGGAATTCTAAATTGTAGTAGGGGTCTCTATAGAATTACTATGACTTTAGAGAATGAGAATAATGCTATTGTTGAGAAAGCAAAGTGGCATAATAGAATGGATGAAGACTATGGATTGCTTGGTCTCTCAATTTCCTCAGACCTTCTTTTTCATCTTGATGGATTGACAACTCCAAATCATGTGTGGACCAAAATTGGTTCTTTGTTTGGGGTACAAGATGAGATAAGAGGGAATCAATTGGAGAATGACTTAATACTATTGAGTCCAAGAAATTTCGAATCCATGGAAGAATTCATCACCAAGTTAAAGTCCCTTGTTCTTTTTCTTAAGCAATGTGGGATTGAGAAGAAAGAATACCAATTAATCCTTTTTATTCTTTCAAAATTGGGTCAAGAATACTCATCTTTCGTGTCAACTTTCCATGCTACCAGGATTTCTATTCCGAATTGGGAAATGCCTCCTTTAAGTGCATCCATTGATTCTCTCACTAACGAGCAAGACAAGTTGGTTCAGATGGGGGCTTTTAGAACTTCCAAAGGAAAATACCATGCACTTGTAGCTCAAGGAAGAAAGAATGGCAAGTCAAAAGGAAATCAACAAGTGAAAGAGAAGAATCCAAAGTCATATGATGAAGATGAAGGTTCTAATTCTAGTGATGAAGGTTCCAATTCCATGAAGAATAATAAGAAGAAAGGGGGATCCAAGTGTTCCTATTACAGTAAGAGATTTCTTTTTGAGAAAAATTGTTTCAAGAAGAAAATGGATATCATAGTTCAAGTACTTGAGAAACATAACATTGATGTTCCATACTTTTCAAGAAAGAATGAACTAGAGAAACCATTGATTCCCTGGAGCACTACCGTAATGTGCAGTCCCAAGGTAATATCAGTTATGCTTTGAGTGCCATAGTTAAATCCTTTTACCAATTTTCTGATTTGGTTTCATATTATGATATGTCTGAACCATTAATCTCATTGTCTTCCTTGGATAAATCACCTTTCAATTCACCAGAGCCATCTTCCAATACCTGTGTTTTTCCACTAGATCCTAACTTGTCTTTATCCAACTCATTCTCACTCCATTCAAATGCTTATGATTATGATTTAGAAGTAAATTTTCATGCTGATATGCATGATACTAGACACCATCCATACCATTTACCCATCTATTGAACACTCATAAGACTATAGAAACCCCAAGATCATTACTTGATTCCTACTTGGATTCCTATTCAGTGTCACTTGTTTTTGTTGTTGGGTTCAAGTCTTGTTTATGTTTCATTGGTTGGTCATCCATGTCATTATTCATCATTGAAATTATGTTATACAAGTTTGGTTCTGATATAAACACATATGGTTCAGATTTCAAGTCCATAAAACATTCTTATTTGCTCACCTATCAGTTTTACCTAGTTGCACATCCTTTTCCTACTATGTCCCTATATACTCATGGAGACTCTATGCCTCTGGCTTTTGATGCTCCATATGACACCAATTTTGATATTTCATAGTCTCATGGGATTCATTTCAGATTTGGTAAGGTTCTACACCAATTTGAAAAGAAGATATATGGTATGGTTTACCATTTTGTAGATATACAAGGAACTAATTATGTTGAGTCTTTTGATACTATTTGGGAAGGAGTTTGCACAAATCCATTTCCTTTACTGATTATATATTAATATTAGAGTATGTTGGCAGAAATAATCATTCATATGGTGCTCCTCCGTCATCGGATGATGACTTTCAAGGGGCCTCTCCACATGTTTTTTGCATAGACTACATTGATGCATTAATGCATGATCATGGAGTTCACAAATTCTTCACCAAGTCCTTCATCAAGAAGTAGTTCAATCAGCTCATCCAAGTGAAGAAAAATATAGAGTGAAGACATTTGTTAATTTCAGTGCCATGCCCTTTTTTTAGAGAGGATTTTCCCCATCTAGTTTTGCCTCTTTCCTCAGTTTTTTGGACATATAAATTGTAAAGGGCTACCATAGCCTTGTTGTTGATCCCTATATATATTTGATAGTTTTTTCCAAACATTTCACCATAAATTTGGGCTTAAGTGGGGGTGTTATAATATTAAAAATCCACTACATACTTAGGATATAATTTATTAGCCATTTTTTATTAATTTCCTTGGTGTAGACTAGGTAGTTGGCCATCTTTTGTCATATTTGACCACCACTTTCCATCATTAGCCTATGGGGTACACCTAGATAAGATTATGGACTATATTATGCTTCTTTTGTGATTGTCTAGAATGACAAGGGTGCATTCTTGCTATATACTGCTTTTTCTGCTTTTCAGTGGATAAGGGTAAATCTAGTTGATTGGCAACTGTTATCTTTTGTGCTCAATGCATCCTCCATGATTTTCTCTCCAATTTTCATGATTATAAATATTTTCCATCACTAATCACACCTCACTCATGCTTTATCAAACTCGTGAGATTTTGGAGTGATTTGGAAAGTGTTTTTGTCACCTTTGGGTTTTTTTTTCATATTTTAGTAAGCATGCTTGATTTGTCTCTTTGGAAACTCAATCTTGTCAGGATTGAGGTTGTATTATTTATGTACAGTATTGTGAATCATAATATAATGGAAGATACTTGAATTATTCTTCAATTCTCTTGTGTTTAGTCTCACTATTCTTCTCTCTACTTTTCCTGTGCATGTCTATGAGGAATATCTTTGTAGCAAGATCCACTTGTTAAATATCGTATGGTATCAGAGCCATGAAATTCCACCTGAACCCCCCTACTTTATTTTTTTTTACTTCATATTTTTACACAACTCACTTGATTTTGGTACTTTTACCGTTTCCCAAATGACATAAAACACTCTTTTTTTCTAAAAATAATAAAAAATCCTCTCTTCAAACCTTTGTTTGTTAACAATTAATTGCAGGGGTCAATTGTAATTGATATTTTCCAAAATGAAAGCATAAAAATAAGGATATGAAACAAAGCAAATGACCATATTCTGAGAGAGCTTGATCATTGCTGGGGACTTGGGAACAAAGGCCAATCTTGGAAGTTTGCTAGATTGAAACAAAAACAATGGTATTGCACCCTCCCTTCATTGTTTCAAGTATGGATTCTAACTAGCATTCCATGGAATTGATAATGATTGTCTTGGTTGATTGATTAGCTTGAACTTCCTCCAATTCGTCCTTTACCTTTGTAAAGATTCATATTAGTGACTAGCTTGTGTTTTTGGTTTTTATTAATCAAAGGAGGCCGTAGAGGGTGCCACCTACGTAACATCATCCAATGGGAAATCTAGTCTCAACCTACATAAGGTTCTTTGTGAATTAGTTCACAAGATATGGACCCTGAATAATTTTCATGTGTGCTACATGTGCATTACACTTACCTTTCATAGCTCTCATGTATATCCTAGTGAGTGTTCCTCAAATTTTTAGCATTAAATGCATAAAAGTTACAATCACTTTGATACAAATATGTCTATTTACTTGGTAACAAATGTAAGTGTTAAAAGGAAAAAAAGAAGGATAGAATCAAATGTTAATATATGGGTGTTATCACCCAATAATTTTCCTATGGTTGTGGTAGGAGAATCACTGGGGTAACCATTTCAAACCAATCTTTAGACTGTATTCTTGCGTATGTAGTCAAAGAATCTCTCTTTGTCACAGGGTCATTCACATGTAAATATAACTTTAAACAAGCATCCATAAGGCTAGATTTCTAAGGGGAAGGGCTGTTTGGATTTTCGAGAGTGTAAGAAAAACAAAAATATAACACCATTAGGAAATGGAGTCAAAGCCTAAAACATTCAAGGGCTTAAAACATAATGACTATTGATAACATTCGTAATCTGAGGCAAAGTAAGTGTTAATGTTCAACAAAATATCTTTGAGAGATGGCAAGGGGAAATGAGAAGAAGCCCAATGAAATAGGAGGCGCCTATCTGTGGATGAATCTCCTGAAACACTTTTAGCAAAAGCAATCGTAAAGGCTGATAACTGAAATGGAGCATCTAGCATAGGATGAATTCCAAGACATTTACCATAAACACAAACAAATGCATTGTTTGACACAAGGAGCACTTCACAGAGAACAAATTCCTTGCATGCAACTAGAAACAAATTAACAAAACCTGGAAATAAAGCATACATGGAAACACAGACTGAACACTGAACACCATGATGAATCTCAGACATTCATGAAGTACTTTGCATTAATACTTCCAAGAAAGTTGCATAGCTACAAAACCAAGCACAAAGGCTTCAAAATATGAATGTCGAACCTCTTTTCTTCCTTTGTAGAGGTTACATTTATAGAGTATTGGGCTCTCGAGACCAAAATCAAAACAGAGCCAAAATTCAGTTACAAAAATTGGGAATCAATCCTGCACACACAAAATCCTAATGAATTATGACACGGGAGATTCACCATGATCACGAGCAAATCTGGAAAGCATGCTGGGTTGCGCGTGATGGATCAGTTTGGGAATTTTAACAACTTGAACTCAGGATCGCTTGATGAAAATGATTGTTCAAAGCATCTTCGGACAGCCTGCAACGGTTTCCTTCATCCTTTTATCTTACACCTGGGAAATTGATCTTTAACTATTGAATTTTGCAAGATTCATCTTACACCGTCGATCTGGGATTAAGGATGCGAAAGATTTTTGGACCGTCAATCCTGTGGATTGTGGAGCGCAGACTTTCAACTTTTCATTACCAAATTTCTGTCCTTTCTGATTTTCTCCCTTTTTTTAATCCCTCCCTTTTCTTTCCGCAAGATGGTGGAAAGCGGGAAGCGGGTTCAACCATCTTTACGACCGAAATCTCACTTTTTCATTTTCTGCCTTTCCATTTCTGTCTTTTTGCGGAATGTGGATCATGAGATTTAGAATGCGGATTTGTCGCTTTTCACAGCCGAATTCTTTCCTTTTTCGCTTCCACCCTTGTTCTTTCTGAGCCATTGATTTTTCGCGGAAGCTTTCCGGACTGTCGATCCTACGGATCGTGGAATGCGAAATTTTAATTTTTTTTCGCAACCAAAACTTTGTATTTCTGCTTTCCGCTACTGCCTTTCTTCTCCTTTCCAAGATGTTGATCTTTGGCAGAAGTTTCCGGACCGTCGATCCCGTGGATTGCAGAAAGCGAGATTCTAACTTTTTTACGACCAAATTTTGCATCTTTCGATTTCTGCTTTTTCCTTTCTGTAAAATAATGGAAAGCAGAAGGTAGAAATACCAACTTTATAACCAAATTTTGGCCCTTTCTGCTTCCTCCTTTTTTCTTCCTGCTTTCTCCTGGACCGTTGATTTATCTTGAAGTCATTCTTAACCGTCAGATCTCAGACTACGGAATGCAAAAATTGGGTTTACCACTTTTTATAACCAAATTTTTGCATTTTCTGCTTTTCGCTCCCAATTTTTCCTTAGCGGAAATGATTTTTGGCCTTTGATCTTCTTCGTTGCACATCTAGGCCATCCATTCATGTCAACTTTTAATCTTGACCATATTTTTATTATTTAGGAATATTTACAAGGCTAAAGCTCAGGATTTTCAATAATTTTGCACTTCAAAGAAATGGATATACCCCTTAGAACATGTAGAAACCCCATCAATATCTTTCAGAGTCATGTGATATGGAAAATTTTCAGACCTTGCTCTTTCTTTTATTGGTATAAACCTTTGTAGGGGAATTAGTGCAGATGCATATGTAAAAATATTCAAAATTTAGCACAATTGCTAACAATGGGTATCCTCTACTCTTAAGAACCAAATGAAAAAAATATGCAATCATTTTCCAATTGAATCATTATGTTTACTCGATATTAAAAAAAATAGTAATTGTTTTCTCAGGAGAGAATCAGCCTCAGGTGCATCTCACCTGGACTAATTGCTACATCCACACAATAGCATTTCCAATGTCCATGAGAAATGCAATGATGTATGGGAAGTGAAACATGATCCACCTTACCAAGAGGTCGTGAGATACCTGATCCTAAACAACCAACTCCTACACTGTAGTCTACTATTGCATATGTTAAATTTGTCCTCAAATTTTAAAAATCATGCCAACCCCGTGCCCCTTGTGATCAAATTGTAAGTTTTAAACTTGTGTAGAGAAGTAAAGCATATATATTATTTTAAGCAAAAACATAAATTACATCACAACATTCACACATAAAACACAAAGATTTACCCTACAAACCCTTAATCGGGAAAACTAGCATTCATAGGAGCCACACCTCCTATTTTCTCATTATCAATAGGACTCACTCACAATACAATATAGGTGTTCTGTAACACCTGATACCCTAATTCGTTAACCCGGATTAGAAATAGAACCCAATCCCTTAACTGGGATTAAATTACATATTTTTAGAAAATTCCCAAAATAATAAAAAAGAGCCCAAAATTTTTGGCTCGTTGCGCTTGCGTCGAAAACGACCCTAACGGTAGTTTCTGTTATTCACTTCGTGAAAGGGGGAGGGAGTTGGCATGCCCCCCCATCATACCACCCCCGATCTAGCGCTACATGCAACGCTCCCGACGCATATGGTAAAACACTAGGTGAAGGGATTGTTAGGTGTGCCGCTGACAACGCCCCCCTCGCCGCACCCCCCCCCAACACACACACACACATGCAAAGAATATAACATATACCCAACACAAATAGATAAGGGGGAGGCCATCATTATTTCTCATAGTTCTAAAAAATTGCATGAAGCCTATGTTGCCTATTCCCACCCAGAAAGAGAAGGTTGTGAAATTGGAGACAGACACTAGAGGCAAAATTACTCATTTGGATACGCATCCAAAAATTTCTTCTTATTGAGACTATTGTGTTTTATTGTTGTTTTCTGTTATGGTTTGAGTTATCTAACTTGACTCAGCATTGTATTTTTTACTTGGAGATGAGCATATGGCACTTGTTTAATGCATGGCTAAATTTTGATTGACACATTGAGATACATAATTTGTAATATATTATGTTTTGAATATTATATATGATTCCATGAAAATGCTTGGTTATTAGAGATATAAATGAAAATTCTTTTGTCTGGATACATGCATTAGAAAGAAATTCTTGTCATTATTTTATTGTATGGTTGAAATTTGTTAGTTTATTTCTTTCATTGAAGGATTAGGTGAATGGGAAACATAAGGTTTTGCTTGAGCCTTGGGGATTTCATCCTCCCTTACGGTTGTTTGTTGATGTTGTGTGATGGAAAACCCCCCTACCATTTCTGTTATTTTTTTACTTTGAATTCTTACTTATCTCACTTACCGTTGTTCCTTTTAACTTTCCCCACACAAAATAAAGCACTATTTTTTCTAAAGAGAACAATAAAAGTGCGTCCTCAAACCCTTGTTTGTTTACATTTAATTAAAGGGGTCATTTGCAATTGATAACTACCAAAGTGGAAGCATAAAAAGGATATGAGACTAACCAAAGGACCATATTGTGAGAGAGAGAATGGTATGCTAATAGCTTAAAAGTTGATTTACTATTAGTTTTCATTTGCATTCCAGAATTTGTTTTCTATTGCCTTTGACATGTTTGTTGATAACAGGGAAAGTTTCATAAAGTGATAGAGGATGATAAAGTAAAGTTGTATTCAACTTGCATTTTAGACTTATATGTTTATCTATTTATGTCTGTTGTGTGAGAAGTTCCACATCAATTGTTGGTGATAATAAAGGACTTGAAGCATCATCTTGAATTGTATTTCTTGGCCTAAGCCGTGTTTTACTTAATTTCTAAATTTATTTGATTTTTCTTTGTACGCTCCCAAAAACATTGGGAATAGTTTTGACTTTTCCTTGGTCCAAGTCTTTGTACAGAATTTTAAAACAATGTCAGATCATAAATGATTTGCAGAGTTAAATCATTTTAATAAAATGTTATTATTGGTCTCTTACAGTCCCCATTGTTCGTGCAATGTTCTTGCATTTTCTCTCTTCTCACTCTTTCAAACACATTTTTCTTTTCTTTATTTAAATATTTACAGCTAGTTGATGATGGTTATTTCTCTTTCTGTCATTGCAAATTTTGTGTACTTAGTACTCTACTTCATGGTGTTAAAGCATAATCAGAAGCATAAAAACACCAAAACATAATTTTTTTTTTAAATCATCCATGTATGCTTGCAATTGTGATATTTTCTTATCAATTCCATTTTTTGCAGTTCTCTTTTAATAGTTTTTTTTCTGTTGGCATCTCATTTGTTTAGTTCATTTATGCATGTTACATACATAACTAAAACTATATATTGACAAAGAAAAAAATGTATCCCTAATTCTTAAGAGAGCTTAACACAATAGGAGTTTAATGCACATAGGAAGGAGGCCTTAAGCATATGGTGACATTTATGCCTCTTATTGTTTAGCCTCACATAGATTGAGTTTGTTTATCTCAAGAGGTCTATTTTTGAGATCAACACTAGGGTAACCCTTTTTTCCCTCTTCGTTATTTCATTTCTAACCATTATTGATTTTATTTTTATTATTTTTCTCTCATTATTACTCACTATTATTTATAATTTCTTAGTTTTTTTGGAAAAAAAATTGGGCGCTTGACAATTTTTCCTTTGCTTTATATGTTAATGATGGATTTGTTTTAGCATTTTACATCAATGAATATGGGTATCAAATGAAGGGCAAGTTTGACAAAAAGTGTGTGGGGGGGGGGGGGGGGGCACAATTTTGTGACTAGAACATGGGTGCATGTCCAAATAAGTTTTCAACTCCCTTTATGTGTAGATTTGCAACAGGGGGAAGAACACCATGCAACTTGGATAAACCCCACGAACTTACATATAGAGTAATAGTATTCTTCTTTGGTACGAGAGCATCGATTCTCCAGTTTGGATATATTAACTTCAGTGAATGAGTAGTTTTGGAGATATTTCTTCAAACATTTTGCATGTAACAACTCTCTGTTATTGTGATTACATCAAAACCACTCATTAAGGGGCTTGAGTGGTTCGACACTCACCATGGTTTTATATGAGGGGTATCACTACCCTTAATATATTTTATAACTTAACATTTCAATATTAGTTATTGTATATTTTAGAGCACCAAGGAAGAAAAACACATGTAGCTCACAGAAACCCCATGAACCTACAAATAAAGTAATAGTGATCTTTGGTCTGAAAGCTTCAATTCTTCACTTTGGGTATATTACCTATAGTGGATGAGTGATTTTGGGGAGTTTTCATCAAACATTTGTATACAGAGATTGAGTGGGTTTGTAATCACAACAAATCCACTCATAAATGTCTTAAGTGGTTTTACACTTACAATGGTTTTATATGGGTTGTTTCACTACCCTTACTATATTGTAAAACTTAACATTTCATATCCATTATTTTATATTTTCATAATATTACTCTTATATTGATTTCTAATGTCTTGTTTCATTTACTTTGAATATAATCTTTTATTTCCTATAATCAATATTATAATTTTTTTAATATTCAATAAGTATTTTTCAAATTTTAAATTATAACTTACATATTTACAAATAAAAAGGGTAATAACAAATACTTTAAATATTTAAAATAAAAATCATGATTCATCTTATCATTCTATTTTTTTTTCACAAAAACGAATATGTTTTTTTTTATTGATAAATAATTTTTTGATGGGCCTTAACCCATTTACATCTGTTCAAAGATATACAGTTCCTTTTCTCCAAAGCTTCTCAATTGAGAATTATGGAATATGATGCATCCTACAAGGTTCATCATTCAAGCTCAACATTCCTTGAGGAAGAAGACAACCCTGGTTTGCTTCAAAATCTGCCAGCTTATTCAATTCACTAAGAATATGATAAGAGGATACCGAGACACAATCGATCAAAATAAAATGCAGCCTTTGCATAGTCACGTTCAGACTGAGATTATTGAACTTAGAGGCAGAATTTAAGGTTTTTATTATGATTTCTGAATCGCTGCAAATTTGAAGGTTGTTATGTCCATCTTCTTTGGCTAGTTGGCAGGATTTTAGAAGGGCAATTAATTCTTCTTGATTATTGGAAAGATGCCCTAGTCCCCAACTAAAACTGCTTTGTATCCCTCCTCCCGGATAGAAAATCAAACCACCTGCTCCAGCATTCCTCGGATTTCCTTTTGACGCACCATCAAAGAAGATTGAGACTTTATTTTTCCTTCTCCTCTAGCCTGAAAAATCATTTTCCGAGAGTCTTACCTACCAAAAGGGTTAAATAACAGGCCTTCCAATGGCCTTCTGGATTTTGTCCACCTGTAACATTCCAAGCCACTTGTGCACAGTTTTGAATTTAGTAACATCTATTTGATTATTCTCAACAACTTCCAATAGCATAGCCTTTGAATTTATAACTATAAACTCTGGCTTTGTATCTTTGCTATTGAAGATCAAGTCGTTTCTTGCTAACCAAATTTTCCACCAGAAGATTTTGGAATGGCCTGCCCGTTTTTTCTCCATTCATGGCTTGATGAAGGAATTCTTGGGTAGCTAGTTTGCCAATTTCCAAAAAGACTGACAGGTTCAAAATTAGAAGGAATTGAGACTGGATGAAATGGAAGATACACCAGATGGATACACCAGTTTTTTCTCCATTCATGGCTTGATGAGGGAATTCTTGGGTAGCTAGTCTCCCAATTTGCAAAAAGACTGACAGGTTTAGAATTAGAAGGAACTGAGACTGGATGAAATGGAAGATACACTAGATGATGAAATAGAAGATATGCCAAATGTTGTCCCAAGACCAGAAGGGAAGTCCATTGTAACTTTCAAATGGATCTACAAGATCAAGCTTGCTGCAGATGGAATCATAGAGAAATATAAAGCAAGATTCGTGGCTCATGGTTTCTCCTAGAAAGAAGGAATAGATTATGAAGAAACTTTTGCACCTGTAGCCCGATACACTTCCATCAGATCAGTACTTGCTCTGGCTACAGTGATGAAATGGAAGATACACCAGATGGATGTCAAGACTGCCTTCTTGAATGGTGTAGTAGAAGAGGAAGTGTATGTTTAGCAACCACTCGGTTTTGAGACACATGACAGGGAGTCTCATGTGTGTAGATTGAAGAAAGCCCTGTACGATTTGAAACAGGAACCTAGGGCATGGTACAAATAAATTGATGGCTTCCTATCTAGTTTGGGCTTTACCAAGAGTAAAGCAGATTCCAACCTTTACTACAAGGTTGAAGATGGCAACCCAGTGATACTCCTACTGTATGTGGATGATCTATTTGTAACAGGTATGGATGGGTTGATTGCTGATACGAAGAGGAAATTGTTGCCGAGTTTGAAATGAAAGACTTGGGTATGATGCACTATTTCTTAGGCATGGAGGTGTGGTAGAATACGAACGGAATATTCCTCGGAAAAGGGAAGTATGTAGTAGAGATTCTGAAGAGATTCGAGATGATGGACTGCAAGGCCATAACCACACCTATGGCATCGAACCTAAAGCTATTGAGTGATGCTTCATCAAAAGCGGTTGATGCTATGATGTATCGTCAGATGATTGGGTCCTTGATGTACCTGACAAACACAAGAATAGATATTTGCTTTGCTATGAACACCTTGAGCCAGTTCCTGACAGATCCAGGACATGTTCACTTGATTGCTGCAAAGCATAATCTGAGGTACCTAAAGGGTACAATTGATTCTGGGCTCAAGTACGAGACAAATCAGAAGATTAACCTGGAGGGTTATGTTGATTCAGATAGGGTAGGCAGTGCCATCGATAGGAAAATCACTTCAGGATGCTGCTTCAGTATGGGATCAAGTATGATGTCTTGGTTTAGCAGGAATCAATCCTGTGTGGCACTAAGTACAACTGAAGTAGAATATGTCGCAGCTTGTTCAGCTAGTTGCGAGGCATTGTGGCTGAGAAAGCTACTGTATGATTTATTTGATCTCCAGTTGGATGCTACTTGTATATATTGCGACAACCAAAGTTGTGTGAAGTTGTCGGAGAACTCGGTGTTCCATGACAAGTCGAAGCATATCAAGATCAAGCATCACTATATCAGGGATATGGTGCAGAGAGGGGCACTGAAGCTCCAGTATGTTGAGATGGACGAATAGATAGCTGATGTGTTAATGAAGCCATTGGCCAGAGTGAAGTTTGAGTACTTCAGGGAGAAGCTTGGTTTTCTCTAGATCGAGGTTCCTCCAAGGGGAAATGATGAGACCTAGAGCCATTCTAACATGGTGAGAGGATTAGGTTCCTTCCATGGTCAGATGTAAGGGTTGAGCCATTCTGTCATGGTGAGAGAATTTGGTTCCTTCCTTGTCAGATGTGAGTGCTAAGCCATTCTGATGTGACTGTAGGATTGGTTCCTACATGAACGGATATAAGGGCTGAATGCCATTCTTGGAATGGAGGCACCTGGTCAGTTACCAGGAATACTCAGTCTAGGACTCAGGACCATTCTGATATGACTGTGGGATGTAGTCTTACATGATCAGATGTGAGTGCATGGCCATTTTGATGTGATTGAGGGATGTGCTCCCACTTGATCAGATATAAGGGTTGATGCCATTCTCTGGGAGAATGGAGGCACCTAGTCAGTTACCAGGAATCCTCAGTCTGGGACTGAGAGCCCTTTCGATGTGATGTGTTTACACATGGTCAAATGTAAGTGCAGAGCCTTTCTGACAAGGTGAGGTCGGATGTAAGTGCTGAGCCATTCTAGCGTGATATGTTTACACATGGTTAGATGTGAGTGCTATGCCTTTCTGACAAGATGAGGTCGGATGTAAGTGCAGATCCTTTCCTATAAGATGAGGTCGGATGTAAGTGCTGAGCCATTCTGGCACGATGTGTTTACACATGGGCATATGTGAGTGCTGGGCCTTTCTGACAAGATGAGGTCAGATGTGAGTGCTGGGCATGCCTTTCTGACAAGATGAGGTTAGATGTAAGAGTTAGATGGGTCATTCTGACTTAGGGTTAGATATAAGTGCTGAAGACCTACATGAAGGGTATTCCTACAACCAACATGAAAAAGGGCTGGCTTTGTAGAACTTCCTGTGACGAGAAGAATCAAGAGATAGCACCATTCTGAGATAGCACCGATGATGATGATCCAGACTTAATTATGGTCTAAATCAAGTGATGATACAGATGTGATGATGATCTAGACTTGATGATGATCCAGATTTGATGATGATTCAGTGATGATGATCCAATAGTGATGATCTAGTAGTCATGATGATCCAGATTCCGTGAAGAAGAAGACATGAAGACAAAGATGACTTGAAGATGAAGAAGACTTGAAGACGATGATGACTTGAAGATGAAGAAGACTTGAAGATGAAGACAACTTGAAGATGAAGATGACGAGATGACCCAGTCGATATAGAGAAGAAGACCAGTGCTGAAAATTGTGTCGAAAGAATACCTTCCTAGTTAAGAGGGAGTGTTGATGTATTTGTAACTTCAAAATGTATTCACTTGTATATCTTATGTCTTGTACCATGATGTTTATGTCTATAATGTATTTGAATCATGTCATGCCCCGATGTTCCTATCAGGAGGTTCTATAATGTAAACAAGTCATGTCAAGTCATTGTGGGTAACCCTCCTATTGTTGAAGGGTTAAAGTCCCTGCAGTTCCAGGGCACTAGGGTTATTAGACTCTCCTGGAGAAGTCGGCCCTAGTGAGTCCTTGTCAAATTGGGAATTAGTATAAATAGAGAGTGATCCTCTCTATTTATTACATACTCACTCACACTCAGTTGTAGCACATAGATGAGGAAGAAGAAGTTGCTGGGGCTAGAAAGAAAGAGGCTACTGCTGTCGGGATATCATCTTACTGTTTTTGGGGCTTTTCTATTTGGTGCTGATTCTATCTTTGAGGAAGTTGTGGGGTTTTCTCCTTTATGGTTTCCCCAAGGAAAATCTTTGTGTTCATTGTCTTATGTGTTTGATTGTTGTGCTTGTTATTCTGTCAGTTAAGATCCTAAGTTAATGCTAGCTTAAATGATAAAAATCTAACAAAGCTTTTGTTCCCAGACAAAGTCAGGAGATCCCAAGACATACTGACACAACACTTGAGAAATTATATCCCAAAATCCCTCCCTCTCAATCCACAGAGGATTGAACCGGAACGGGATCGACCCAAAGTTTTCTTCTTCTTCCATCAACAATGAAATTGGATGATGATCAGATGTGAGCTTTGGCAAAATTTTTGAGAAAATTAGAATGTTTCCATCCATCAACTTGCTTTGAACTAGAAACCTGTCCAACAGAGTAGAAATACGAGCTTCCCCCACTCTGTTGTTGATCAAAGTAAAGCAACCTTTCTTGGGTTTAAAGTCTAGAAGATCACTGTCATGAATCAAGGAGTCCACGACCTCCTGGAATGGGTCCTTGCCCCAAACTCCACCACGTTTATCCATATGATCTAAAATGATGTTAAGATCCCTTGCCACAATTAGGTTTATGGGAGAATGGAGCTCCATAAACTCTGCCAGATATTTCCAACAAACCTTTTTCTCAAGAAAATAAACAGGGACATATAAATTGAAGAGAGAAATAACAATCTTAGTAGATATATGTTGTAATTCAGTAAAGATCCAATGACGAGTAACATACAAAGAATTAAGAATGAATTTATCATCATACCATAAGGTAGCTAGACCTCCCGAGGTGCCCTTGGCACTTACAACTACACCTGCGTTCTTTTTCCATTTTAAACAGATGATGGATAAAAGAGCCACCTCTTCTATCTTGGTTTCTTGGAGTAGGAGGATGTCGGTAGGTTCCATTTTTAGAAGATGTTTGTCTGCCTCAGCCTTCGATGGATTCTCCAACTCCCTACAGTTTTAAGAAATGATCAATATTATTTACCGGTGGAGAAGGGATTTCTACCTCCCTATAGGGGCCGATTTTGCTTGCTTATTCCATATGACATTTCAATTGTTGCTTGGATTCATAGCATCTTTAGCCTCTCAGCTTCTTCTTTTCTGATCTCTTTTTTAGATTTCCTTCCCACCTTTTTAGTGAATTGTTCATCATCTTCTGAGGAACTAGATGTGTCTACTGCTTTCTTCTTTAAAGCTTCTGCATAAGAAGGAGAGGAGGTAGTTTCTACAGGGGATTTATGGAAATCCTACAAAATAACATCAACTCAAGGATATTCCAAGGGAAATGGATCAGTTTCCTGAGACCCTTGAATTTGTTCACCATCATCCTTGTGAACTTTTGTTTACTACAGCTCTCCTTCTTCAAGTATAGGAGTGTTCAGATCCTCAGGAGGACTTAAGAGCAAGAAATGGTTTGAAGAAGAAGTAACATTTCCTTCAGACTGAGAATCTAAATATTTTTTCTTGATAGGGAGAGCACCATTCCCAGTGTTTCCTCCTTTTCCTTTCACCTATTTAGCTGAACCTGCTTTCTGAACTTGAGTCCATTGATTTGTGATCTCTTTTCCCATATCTACCTCTAATTTCTTCTTGAAATTATGAGCGAAGTGGCCATAACCATGACAGTGACAAGACTTAAATGGAAGTTGTTCTTATTCAAGCTCCTGAACGTAAGACCAATAAGCAACATTTAACTTAATTGCCTTTGGAAACCCAATCTCTAAATCCACTTCCACATAAATTCGAGCACACGAGTATTGGCCTTTCCTTTCTGCCCTGTCTATATATTTGTCGAGCTTATTCCCAAAGGTTTCCAATGATTATGAATTCCAATAGTGAAGAGGAAGATGGGGCAGCCTAACCCAGACAAGGATAGATGAAGGGACATATTGGGTAGGGTCAAAGTCAAGAGTCCATTTATTTAGATAGAGTTCTTGGGGACCCATAAAATAAGGACCATTTTAGAAAATAAGATCTTGGATGGCTGCAGAATCAAACACAAAAACGTAATAGCCTCTGCCAACCAGATGGCTGTGGATTCCTTCAGAAACTAGAGGCCTCTAGTTTCGTAAAACCCATCCATCAATTTCCTTCGCGAATGGCCATAATCCTGTAAATTGACCAATGAGCCCATGCTCAACTAAATTCAAGGCGGTCTGGCAAGGATGTTCTGCCGAGAGATCAACAGGAGGGATTTATGTTTTCTTCACAAAGGTATGGACGAATGAACTTCCATTTCTCTTCCCACAAGAAGAAATGAGCGTTTATATGCTTCAATATCAGGAGGATGGGGAGGGGAGGGACGTTTAAATTCAAGAAGCAATGGCAAAAAAGATTGGGATGTTCCTTGGTTGCGAGTTGTAACCCAATATATTCCTCACATTTGTCCTCTATTAATGACTATGATAGATGTGTAATTGCTAATCCTACAACAATTAGATATGATGGTTTCCTACCTTCAATGTGATATGGCACCAAATGAACATGGAGCTTCAATGTTGTTAGAACATTCAATTTCTTTCCTTTATAAAATAATACCAACCTTTGTTATATTACCTAGAAATTTTTGACTGATGAAATAAGTAAATGAAATATGCTATGTGGAATGGAAATGCATAGATCCTTAGCGAATGGTACATCATGAAATCTTACAATAACATCTCCCTTTTGCAAGAGAATTTGGTGCATAATAACCTCACAACAAGCATCACCAAGCCCATTGTTTGGGGAGTATAAATAAATGGTAGTTTCTAGGAAAACAGTGTTGTGTTAATGTGTGAGGCTCCATAACCTTCCATTGTATGATCCCTAACAACTTGTTGTTTCTTGAAGGCATGATAGAGGAAAACCACAAAAACCCATGCATAGAGGCCTGTAGACCTCTAGAAAAAGTGTGATGTCAAGTTTCCCTATGAATCAAATAATCATAACCGAGGGCTAGGTGGAGTTGTCACCGATTTGTGGTAGCAAAAATCATGGCAAAGAATTAAAACCTAAGGTCATTTGTAACCATAAATGTATAAAGAAGGACATTAAGTGGAAGTATATCTGTAACATTAGGAAAATAGATAGGTTGAGTTAAAGACACTACAGGTGAAATGAAGGAATGTGAATGAAGGCCACTGTAGCAAATGGTAGTGAATATTAAGATGGTAGATGGGGGGTGAAGAGTGTGGGTGGAACTATTTAACAAACATCATGGTATAGTAGTAGTAAGGGCGATTTCTCAAGATAGTTTTCATGAAGAGAATGATATATGATGCAATGAGGGATAAGAGAGGTATTTGTAGCCATAAGAGAAAAACCGATCTTAGAGTTTAGTAAAAGTTAGGAATATAAGAGGGGAGGTGTGCATGAGGTGCAAAAAAAAAATCCTTCATAATAACAAGAAGTTAAGGGAACTAGGGTTGATACAAACAAACAAGGTTTGCAATTTGTAATGGAAGAGCTACCAGAATAGGGAGAAGTTGGTAGCATTGAATGATAAAGTGAAGGTCTCACGGCAGAATGGTTAAATTGATCAAGATTCTTTATATATCACCGAGAATTTGGTGGTGAAGTGACATAGAGAGAAATGTAGGAATCTACAACAAGTTAGGATGAACAAGGCAATGATGGGAAAGAGATTTAGGGATCTATATAAGTTGGGGTGAATGGAGTAGGGGTGGTATGTGACATAGTAGAAAGGTGAGCAATAGGTAAAGTGTTGTCTCTAGCAAGAATCATGGGAATATATGCACATTATGGAAGTTTTAAATATAAGGGGAGGAGTTGTTTCTCTAGTTTTTCACTTTCAAGGAGAAACAACCTCTAAGAAGGTGCATTCACTAATACCCCCCCAAGGATTAGATAAATAGTATGTTTAATATTGCATTGCAGGGGTAAACCTTGGGGATCCTCAAATGCATTATGATAATCATATAATATAATCTAAAAGATGTGAGGACCCATTGTACTACAACATTAGATTTGATTAGATGCATTAGACATTAATGGAGGCATTGTTGATATTATACTTCCTTAACTATTGCATAACTAGTAAGGAGTTGTGGGACTGTGTTAGCAACAACTTTAAACTTGAATCCATTTTAAACTTGGAATAAATTATACTAAAGACATACAACATATATTTATTTGTGATATGATTGGTAAGGACAACCTAATACAAGAGCAACATAATCCAATGGGGTGATATCACATTGATTTGTATATTGAAAATGTCACATATTGTATGTGACTAGGGTAGAGCAATAATTAACCAAGGAATGATTGTCATTATTGGTGATCCATCCCAAATGGTATGGGTGAGGATGGGGAGTGGTGGAGAGGTTTAGTTATGAAATTATAGAGGATGTAAGCATGTTCTTGTAACTCCCATTATTGATGATGAGATGGTAAATGAAGTACTTGGTTTGAAAATAATGATAAACACAGATTCTGTATTAGTTGGGGTATAGTGGTGGGTCACGAATAATGACAATCATTGCAATCATTCCCTAGTTAATTGTTTCTCCACCATAGCCACAATTTTTATATAACCTTTTCAAGGTACAATGCAATGCAATGTTACCCCTATTGGATTGTTTTGCTCTTGTATTAGATAATTCTTACTAATCATATAAAAATCCATCTATAATGTTGGTCTTTAATATACTTTATTCAAGTTAGAAAAGGGATTCAAGTTTAAAGTTGTTGCTAACATAGTCCCACAACTCCTTACTAGTTATGCCATGGTTAAGGTAGTATGTTGTAATCTCACAGATCACAGAGGGTTACCAATAATACACATTGAATCACATAGACATAACAACCAAGAGATAAGAACATAGATGTAGAATAACATATTATATTATATCATGAGGGTCCATACAAACACAGAACTAAACCGAGTTCTCATTTGGCTCAATAGCCTAATATATATGATTTACAAACAGTTACATATAACTACATGTCGGTTCGGTCAACCGACACGACCTTAAGTAGCTGACCTAATCTCTAATTAGTCGACTATTCAACTAGTCGGCTCACTGACTAGCTCCTCCAACATCTCCCCCAGGAACAAAATCTTTCTTCATCCCGAAGAAACATGGGAGGTACTCAAATTTTTTTTACTGTCTAAGATAGTTATTTTATTGTTTGTTTTCATGGGCTATGCAGTTGGATGGTTGGTTGCTTATGTATGCATACTTCAATGATTGCTTCTATTGTAATGGCTAGTTGATGTTGAAATTCTATCCAACTTTGTAGTACCTTCTGGATGTCGATGGTCAATGTTGTGATGCTTGATAAAGTCGACATTTTCTCCTGAATGGAAAGGTCTGCTATTCTTTCCATGGCAGGTCCCATGAATTGGTATTTTTCCTCTGCTGTTTCCAGTAGTCTTTTCATCTGCGGGCAGATGGTATCTAGTTTCTTCAAGCTTGGGAGTGCTTGCTGCACCCACGTGTGTGCTTGTCTTTCTAGTCTATGTAGTTTGGCTTTATCCAGTACGATTTGATCTTGTATTGTATTTATCAGTGCTTCTTTAGTGCTTTTTCTCTTTTCCAATGCTTGAATATGTTCTCGAGTCTGTTGGGTCTGCTAAAATACTTGTCCATAATAAGTAGGCCAGTCACAGAGTAATTCTTTTGTAATGACAGATTCTTCTAAGTGGTCTTGCAACACTTTGTAAACTTCTGAGAAGGCTGTGTACTGTTGCATTAATAGTCTTGATTTCTCTTCTTTTTTATCTTCTTTTGTATTTTGCATGTGTACTTGTAGGGTCGCCACCACACTCTCAAATAGTTGATATGCTTTTTCTAGTGGCTTGTCGGTTCTGACTTCCATCGGCCCTGGTATTATAGATTGAGCTAAGTTTCTGCATTTTGATAGGAATTCGACTTGTTCATTCTCAATGTCGTTGAGATCCTTGCGTCTGATCTAGCTTCTTGTTTTTGCTTCAGTGGCTAGAGTTTCTAAGAGTTGTCCCAACTCTTTGTCTTTTAGATTTGTTGTGTCGACTGCAGTGGTCGACCCAATTTGGCTAATGTGGATCATTGTCGATTGTGATTCTTTTTGGTGTTCCTTCTTCTTTCTGTCTCTTTTCCTCTTGTGTTTATGCTGCTTTGTCTGCTATTGTGCCTGTGCATCTGAAAGTGGTGGATTCTCTCGTGGTTGATTTTCTTGTGGTTGGTTTTCTGGTTGCTGATCTTCAACGGTCGGTGGAACTTCGGGTTGAATTTCTTGGGTGAGCTCTATAACTAGATGTGTATCTATGGGATTTGGTACAGAGGGTTTAGGGTTTGGTAGAGGTTCTGGATTGGGAAGTGGTGGTGGAGATGGTGAATGGTCGGGTGTAATTGGTGTAGTGGGGATATTGTCAGTTGGTGTCGGGTCCTCGACTTGTGGTGGTGAATCATCTGGGTCGTTAGAGAATAGGTTGTCGATCACCCGGTTGATTTCTTCTAGGTTACCTTCCTGCACATCTTTTGCTGGATCATTGGCTAATGGAGGGTGTGGGATGTCGATAGGGATAAAGGATGAAGTTTGGCTTGCGACAACTTGAGATGTCTTATCGGGGTTCCTTAAGAATGTTGACTTGATAATTCCCACAGATCTTGGTTTTTGGGGTATTTGTCCAGGTTGTTGAGGGAAGAGCTGCCTTGATCCACTAGCTTCAATAAATGGACATTTGGTGGTAATCCTCTGGATAGAGATGAGTAGTTCAGGAAATTTTTCTATGTATGCCTAGAAATCACCGTCCTGGTCGAACCTCTCTTTTAGGGTTTCTAGCATAGCATTTTTGCAAATGTCGACTGGGATTATGGTGGGTATCTATGGATTGTCTTCCTATGTAATATGAGTTGGAGATTGGGGTGGAGGTGTAGAAACTAAATCAACAATGTTTTCAGTCGTTGAAGTGTTTGTAATTTTTACCTTTCTCGGTCGACCTTGCTGCGCTCCTGACTCGACAAAGCGTCTGAACTATGTCTGGACCGGAACTTTGTTTGCTACAACATCTTCTATGATGTCGAATACTGTAGCTACTAGTTCTTCTTCATCTTCTGATTCTGAGAGGATAAGCTTGCGCTTCCCCTTCCCTTTTTCCTGAGTTGCCTTTTTTCTTGTGGATGCTATTTCCCTTGCTAGTTTTCTGATTTTGTCTTTGGTTATAACGTATTCTAGGTTGTCAGATTTAATGTTTTCCTCTAGTCCTTCTCCTCCCTCCTATTGGTGAGCTTTACTGATACTTTTCTCAACTGGGTTGGTTACCTGTTGCTCGGTCGGTGTACTTCCCCTTTGGGTCGTTAGTGGTATGATTGTTAATTGTAGTCTGTTGGTGTCTTTTGCTGGTGTTTCCTCCAACACAAAGGTGCTGATGTGTAGTTGGAGTTCATAGTCCTCTTCCTTCTCCTAGTCGGTTAGTGGTTCTTCAATTGTTAGGTTTACTTCTTTAGCCTTTGCTGGTATTGATAACTTTGTACTGGATTGTTGAGCTAGCTCGTAGAAGATCTCTTCGACTGTTGGGTAATAGTCGAGAGGCTTGGCTTTTGCTTTTGCTCCCTGCATATACCAGACTGTAGTGTGGTCTAGCTCGAGTTGAATATGAGCTATTTTCGGCAGACTTCTTCATATGTTCTGAGGCACCCTCCATCTGGTTGTCTGGATTTTTAAGTTTTGGAATCAGTTTTCCAACAGTACTTTTTCATTTGCTAATTCTTTCAATGTTCCATTCTGCGCAAATGGCTTGAACCTCCACATGTGGAATTTTGTTGGTTCTTGGAACTGCTTGTTCCCGACTGGGCACAAGTGGTACATCACTATCCAGAGTATCAGAGATGGGAACCTTATAATTCTGGTCGACTCCTGGCACTTCTCACAGATACATTTGAGCATGTCCACGACCTGCTTCAGGTCACTTCCTCGACCTGTAGGGGTGAGCCCCATTGCTATGATTTTGGCCATGATTTATGGCGTCCAGGCTTGTATCTAATTGATCATTAACCCTTTTCAATTTTTTCCTGATGGTGTTGTAGTTAGTCGTTCTACCAGTCCTTCTTTTATGCCGACAAGGACTGGGCTACCTTGGTTTGAGAGACCAGTCAACTTGTATATGACTTCACTAGATATTTCTACTGGCCTATCGAAGTAAAATTTTTCATTGTGGTATCGACTGATAATGAATTTTACCGTTGTTTCTTTCGTTCCTCCGAAACTCGCCATGAACGGTGTGTTCATGTAGTTCATAATGGAGGTTTGGTTTATCTTCTTTGCTTCTTGTGTCAGTTTCTTGTTGACATAGGCCCATTCCTTGATTTTGGCCCAAGTTTTCTCCCATAAGGTTTCTTGTACCTTGGCATTCTTGATGTTTCTTAACCTTCTCATCAACGGGGTTTCGACGGATTATAGTTCCTTTGTTTTTGCAGCTGCGACTCTGGTTTGTTTCGGTGCCATCTCGACGGTCTCTTAGTCGACTTTTCTTACAAGTTCTCATTTCTCATATTTCTGACTGTTGAATTGTTCTATCTCTTCAAAATATGGTGAATGATCTTTTTCTGGTCCGATATGTATAGGTGGAGCGGGCGACGTTTCTGTCGATGGATGTATTAATGGCGGAAGTGTTCATCCTGTGCAGTCTCTGGAGTTTATGTTAATGGCTATTTGATTTTGGCACTCCTAATTATAGTCATGAAGGCGTGATTTGACCTTCGGGGTCATTGGTCGATGGCGGTATGTCGAAGGGTTTGATGTCAGTTGTCAAACTGCTGGTTATTATTTCCTGTCATCTTGGGTTATGGATGTTGGTTTTGTTTTAGGATTTTTTTAGATTTTATAGTTTTGTCTGACAGTTATGGTCATTATATGCATGTTTCCCTCTTTTTTTTTTGAACTTGTTTTAATTTTTGTACTGTTTTAGTCGAGCACCATTAACAAGTTTCTGAAATATTATGCCTTGTGACATCCTTAGTCGGACTGATCCGTTGGCATGAATCTCTTCGACAACGTAAGGTCCCATCCATTATGTATGTAACTTCTTGGGTTTTCCTTTTACTCGACTGTTGTATATTAGGCAAGGTCCCCTACTGACAGATTTTTGTTTTTGATATTGCAATCATGTGAAGCCTTCTACTGCTGTTTTTGGATTTCTTGATGTTGTCGAGCAATCAATCGGTGTTATTCTAGCTTGCTTAATTGCATCAGTCGATCCTTCCTGCCGTCTTCGACATCGACATGTAAAATATCTGCTATGATATGTGTTTGCTGTCGAAAATGTAGTGGAACAACTGTTTCTTGGCCATAGACTAGTTGAAACAGTGTTTGGTCGGTCGAACGATTGTATGTTGTTCTGTAAGCCCATAGTATTGCAGGTATCTTTTTCTCCCAATCATCTTTGTTGGTGTTGCATATTTTTGTTAGACCCCTTGTTAATGTTTTGTTGAATGCCTCGATTGCTCCATTTGACTGAGGGTGATAAGCTGTACTACGTCAATGGTCAATTTTGAACTGGTCTGTTAGTGCTTTGATGGTTTTGTTAATAAAGTGTGAACCTTGGTCACTGATTAGGGTTATTGGGCATCCAAATCTGGTAATTATATTTTCATATATAAATTTAGCAGCTACCTCACTGGAACATGTGTCGACTGGTTCTGCCCCTGCCCACTTGGTTACATATTCTACTACGGTTATTATGTACCTTGCAGCTGTTTTTTTTGCCAGTATCGGGAATGGTCCTATGAAGTCGATGGCCCAAATTTCAAATGTTAAACTTGGGTTTACTGATATCAAGGGCATTTATTTACTAGGCAGAGGTCGACCTAGTCGTTGACATCTGTCGCATTGGCTAAATTTTTTTTTACAATCTTTGTATAGTGTCGGCCACCATAGCCCTAACTGTTGGATTTTCTTGGCAGTTGTATCTGCTTGAAAAATGTCCTCCCGCCGGTCCATAGTGTGCTTCATACATGATATTATCTCTTTCGTGTTCTAATACACATCTTCTGAGGATGTTGTCCAGGCCCATTTTATATAAAAATCCATTTATGAGGCTATATGGTGCAACTTTCATAGTTAAGATTTGTTTCTTTTTCATGCTCATGCCCTCTGGTGCTTGACCATTTTCTAAGAATTGAGCTATTTCCTCTAATTCTGCTGGGACTGCTTCTATTCGAAATAAGTGTGCATCCGGTAGGTCATATTTGACTACTGTAGGCTCCTCTCTTGTGTCGATTCACGACAAGTGGTCGGGTCCAACATTTAATTTTCTTGGTCTAACAACGACTTCAAATTCAAATTCTTAGAATAGTAGTAGCCATCGACAAATTCTCCCATGGTGTAAGGGTTTGTTTATAAGGGATTTAATGCTTGGTGGTTGGCATAAAAGATGAAAGGGTTGGCGAGTAGGTAGTGTCGATACTTCTGTAGTGCAAAAACCATTCCTAATGCTTCTCTCTCTGTTGTCGAATAGTTTCTTTCTTCTTTATTTAGTTTTCTGCCACTGTAAACTATGGGGTAATCCATTTTGTCGTCCCCTGGTTGGGTTAAGATCGCTCCTATTGCTAGGCCTAATTTTTCGATGTGTACGTGAAATTTGATCGACCAATTTGGGAACCTTAGAATGGGTGCCTCGACTAGCTTCCTTTTTAGTGTTTCAAATGATACGTTACATTCATCTGTCCAGTTGAACTCCTGATCTTCTCTTAATAGTTATTCCAATGGATAGGTCATATATGAATAGTATTTTATAAATTTCCTGTAATATCCTGTATGACCAAGTAGTACCCTAACTTGTTTTGGGTTCACTGGTGGTTTTAAGTCGAGGATAGTTTTTATTTTTGCAAAGTCGACCTTGATGCCTTCTTTGCATACAATGTGTCCTAATAGTATCCCTATGGGAGTTAGGAATATGCATTTCCTTATGTTCAGAGATAGATGGATTTGTCGGCATCATTCCAACACGAGCCTTAGCCATTTACAGTGATCTTTTAGCACGTAGTATATTGTCCAATCATCGAAATATACTGCCATTGTTTTGTAGATATATTCTTGAAATGTTTTGACCATAATTCTCGAAAATACTGCAGGTGCATTTTTTAGACCAAAAGGCATAAATCTGTAGGAAAATGATCAGAATTCACATACGAACGTTGTATTTTTCTGGTCTTCTTTGGCTATTGGTACTTGGTTGTAACCAAAGAATCCATCCGTAAATGAGTAGCATTCATGTCCTGCGACTTCATTTAGGATTTCATCTGCATAGGGTGTTGGGAATGGGTTTGTTAAGGTGACTTTGTTTAGTTCTCTGAAGTTGACACAGATCCTTAACTTTGTCGGGTCATGTTTCTTTGGTTGTACAACCATTGGAATTGCCCATTGCGATTGGTCAATAGGGTAGATAATTCCTATTGCAAGCATATTATCAATATCTTTCTTGACTATCTCTTTGTATTTATGAGCTCATTTATATGGCCTCTTCTTTACAGGTTAGAAATCAAGTTTAATGTCGATCTTCATTTCACCCATTTCATATACTAGACCTTTGAGATCTTTGTAGTCTCTAGCGAATACATCCTAGAATTCTTTTAGTAAGTTTACTATTTCGGTTGTTTGTTCTTCACTCCAATAATCGCCAATTTTTGCCATTTTTGGTCGATCATCGTTTGATATTTCAAATTCTTTAGTTTTAACTTTAGCATCTAACCATTCTGGTGCTTTGGCTTCATTGATTGGTCGGCTGCCTTCTTTGAACTGTGAAAATGTAGCAGGAAAGTCTGCTGCAGTCATTCGGTCGGTATCTTCTTTGTCGGCTGTCTCGACTTTAAGTATTGTGCGAATTGGTTTTGTTGTTTCTGAATGGTATGATTTCCATCGAAAGATTTTTCCTTCTAGATTTTTCGTTTTCCATTTGTAGTCTTGTTGACTGTGGTATTGTCTTGGTTTGTATGTTATTACATGTTATTGTCTGTCGGTCGTAATTTTGTGTTAGGGTGTTGTTCCCGGTTGGTTCTATAAATGCTTTGATTTATTTTGCAGTTTCGATTAACTTTTTGTTTCGTGGTATAAGGCTGAATTCTTTGATGAATTTCTCTCTAATTTCATGCCATTGAAATGTTTCACCTCATGCTTCTTCCATTTTGTACCATTTTTTTGGTAAGTCGGATAACATCGATGGAAACAGGTGTCGCCATGTACGTTTGTCTTTATACCCAAGTCTTTTCCACTCTTTTTCGCATGTTCTTATGTGTTGTTCTGGGTCCTGCCCTTGGATGAACATAGGTATTTGGGCTTGTTTCGTTAGCCTTTTTCCTCCTAATCTTTCTAGAAAGTAAGTCAAAGCTGTTGTCCATGTCTGCAATCTTGATTGGTGGGTATCCCACCATCTAGCGGCTTGTCCAATGAAGATTTCTAGTAGGCTTTGTAGTCGGCCATGTTCACCAATGTTTTTAGATACTTGTTCTATATGCATAACTTGTGATTCTCTTTCTTTGTATCTTGGGATTCGTTTGATACTTACATTTGTTGGTTTTAAGGTAGGGTATTCCCTACTTTTCTTTTTGAATATTTTTGGAATGATGGAAACTAAGAAACATTGTTGGACTGGTTTCTTCTGCACTGTTTGAATGGTCCAGCAACCTCTTGCTTGTGTCTCGTATTTTTCGACTTCCCAATCATATAATCCTGCGTCTGAGTTGTATCCTACTGAATCTTGATTGCCTAAGTGAAGTTCGCCATAGACATTGGGTTCTGTGTAGTATTCATTATTTTGTATTTGATATAATTGTAGGATGTCGACTTCTTCATCAATAGGTTCTATCCAAGGTTCTCCTTGGGATGGATGGATATGTACTATAACTTTCTGTCCATTCCCTTTTAGTTTTATCCTTTCTTTGTCTAAAGATATTGATGCTTTCATTTTTCTTCACCAAGGTCGACCTACTAAAGCTGGGAAGGAACTGGATCTTTCCTTAGGGTCAATAATTTGAAAGTCGACTTTGGTTGATATTCATTTTATTATCGTATCGACATTTCTCCAAACTCCGATAGGTTCGATCAGACCTTGGTCGGCCAATTTGAGGTATATTCCTGACTCATATAGTCGAGGTCTACCCAATTGTTCCCAAGTGTCGCGAGTCATAATATTTACTTGTGAGCCGAAGTCAAGTACAACTTGTCAAACATGGTATCCTTCAATTTCTAGGTCAAGTGGGTCAGCATCACTTTTGTCCTGTTGGTTTAGACTGCATATATTTTTTGTTTGTTTTTCTATATTATTGTTGTGTTTCATATTATACAATAATTTAATGAATTGAGATACCGCTTTATCCTCTTGTATTAAACGTACCAATTCTTTAACTGTGCTTTGTCGAGTATCATCAGCTTCTTCTTGTCTAGCAAATTCTTTAAATATATTCGTTGTGTCTTTATACAATTGTTTTTGTTTAGCTAGGTTAGGATAATCGTTTTTTCTTTTATTTTACTTATGCGTGGATTATCACTCCCAATTTTTGTCCCTTGTTGGGTTACTATATGCAGGTTCTTCATATTGATTACATCATGTTTTTGAACGCACGACAAGACATTAACATTTTTATTTTTATTGATTTTATCAAGCATAGTAGCGCAATCCTCTAATGAGTGATCACCAACTCCACAGCTAGTACAAAATTTTAAATCGGTTCTATCCTTGTATGGTCAATCCGCATATAGATGACCTTCTTTATAGCATGTGAAACACTGGATGGGCCAATGTGGTTGGTTTTCGCGATTCCCAGAGAATCGACCTCGACTTCTCTATCCTCCACGATGATTGTCGAACCGACGCTCATATCGACGACCTTCATATCTTTGATTATTTGGTTCGTTTTGATCATTGCTTCGCTAGGTGTTATCGGTTTTCTGTGCAACTACGTTTGTCTGGTAGACTGCTTGGTAGTTTTGTCGATTCTTTAACATTAATGGCAATTGGTCGTTGCATGACCTTTTACTTCACAGATTGCACACCAAGATGCTTTACCATTTTTCATGTTATACGGGCAATCTTTCGTTGTGTGTTTTTTGTGTTCTTGGCAGATGTCGCAAAAGCACTTTGTCTGAACAAATCGAACGTCCTGTCGACTTATGTCTTGTCAACAGTTATCTTTAGCGTGTCCAGCTGTTGAGCATTTCATGCACCAGACATCCTGATTCTTAAGGTTCATCTCTTTCAATGATTTCTGCATGATTTCTAGCTGTTCTTCCAGTCTAGTATATGTGGGATATGCCGAGAAATCTTCATCCATCTCCACTTGTAGAGCTTTGGTAAGCACATCTTCGTACACTTTAAACATCTCCAAGCTTATGTGCCACCGAATTTTCTGTAATAGACCTGCAAGAAACCACTGAATTAATAGTTGTTCATAAATTACATAATTCAGTTGGTTGAGGAGGTCTTTCCAACGTTTGTCATACTCTCAGACAGACACGCTGGCTTTTGAGATGTTGTTTTCAATTTTTTAGCTTCCAGATGTTTTGCGTCTAGAGTTTTAAAGAAAGACAGGAATTGCGCTTTAATTTCTACTTTAGATGCTTGAGGGGTTCTCTCAATATAGGTCATGTACCACGTGAGTGCTCTTTTTCTCAAGGCACTAGCGAACTATGCCATCTGTTGATCTTCAGCTGTAACCTAATTTGCCTCCCATGTTGACTCACAGATGAACCAATGTCCTCTAGGATCTTCGTCACCCTCGTATAGAGGGATATACGTTGATCTGTGACCCATGTTGGAATCGTTGTCGCTATCTCCTCTAGGAGGTGGCGGTGGGGGTAGTGGGATGTTTTGCTTATCTTATTGTGCAAATCTATTGTCGATGAAACTTTCGTTCCCGTCGGTCATTTTGTTTGTCGTTTCTTCTTTGACAAGCAGTTGGTTGGGGTTGACTTCTCTTGTCAATGTCCAACTGCACTGATTTGTCTGCAGGTCCGACTGTTCTATATTTTCCAAAGCTGTATTTGGCAGGGGAGGTGCTCCTTCATGTGTCAGGTAAAGTAAGTGGATACTTCAGTTGGAACGGTATGCCTAAAGTGTGACCCAGTTTCCTTCCTCTGGTCGACGGATCACCAGATGATTATCATCATTTACCTCGTCATCTAGTCAGCTCCATAGACCAAACTCACCAGCTCTCAGTCTTAGGTCTTCTTCATCAATGGCTTGCATCCTGGTACTCGGATTCGTTGGAGATAGAGGTCTTATCTCTTGGGGAACTTCTATTTGGAAAGATTCACATTGCTCTATCCACAAGTCTTCTTCCATGGGCGATGCTTCTTCATTCATGCCTTCTTCTTGTTGGTCATGACCCAAATCTAGCGGATTTCTTTCTTGGTTTATCACCCTAGTATTCATTCCTCTTTGCAGTGCTATAGCCCTTTCTCTTCTTTCTTCCCTTATTTTCAGCCTCTTCTGTCTCTCTATTTTCTGTAAATCCACCGTACCTTTGTGTGTCACTGTTCGTTCGATTTCCTTTTTAGGTTGACTTTTCATTATTGGTGATGGTATATCCTTTTAGTCGACTAGAATCCTCTTCACTTTACCCTGACATATGACCATCTACCCCCCCATAGCCTACCCGACACTTTAGAAAGCTTGGATAGTTCTGTTTACTTGCTTAGGAAATATTCCCATTCCCTTTCAACAATGAAATTTTCCCACTTTTTTTTGTTTCTCCGCCCAGTTAGAATTTGGTGGCGGTTCGTGTAGTGATGGACGAGGTTCTACAATATGAACCACTCCTTTTTCTATCAGGAATTTGAACAGTAGGGTCGGTAGGGAGCACAGGAACTGCTCGGTAATGTCTGTATAGAATTTTTTCTGAACGGTTTCTATTGAAGTTCTTTCTTCTATGGCTTGCTCCGCACAGAATTTGTCGGTGATATTCTCAAACCACTCCAACAGGTTTTTTCGTCCCTCTTGAATTAGTTTCTCTAGCAGCTCTTGGTCCTTAGTTGCTTCTGACTTTTTCATCCAGAAGTTTTTTCAAAATCCGGGGTACCGATTCTACAAACTTCTCATGAGTTTCAGTGAACAATCTCTCCTTCGCCTGAGCAGTGGTTAGTTTGTTTCTCCTCGCGTAATTCTACAAATAATTTTCTATCTTATGCTCCCACCAGTTCTTAATCTCCTATTTTGATATCATCTGCTTATAGTCATCTTAGGTATGTACTACCGGCAACGGAACCAATGTTGTAATCTCACAGATCATAGAGGGTTTCCAATAATACACATTGAATCACACAGACATAACAAACAAGAGATAAGAACATAGATGTAGAACAACAGATTATATTATATCATTAGGGTCCATACAAACACAGAACTGAACCGAGTTCTCATCTGGCTCAACAGCCTAATATATATGATTTACAAATAGTTACATATAACTACGTGTCTGTTCGGTCAATTGACACGACCTTAAGCGACCGACCTAATCTCTAATTAGTCGGCTATTCGACTAGCTCCTCCAACATAGTACAACATCAATTCTTAGTGACCCACCCCAAATGGTATAGGTGAGGATGGGGTGTGGTGGAGAGTTTTAGTTTTGAAAGTACATAGTCCATAATCAAATTATTATAACTTCCATGATTGAGGATGGGATGGTAAATGAAATCCTTGGTCTATCAATTATGGTAAACAAGGCTTCTCTATTAGCTAGGATATAATGGTGGGTCATAAGGACTTGGATTGCATCAATGTTGGAAGTGTTGAGGCTTCAAGGATCTTGAGGGGATAGGGGATTTTAGGTGTGTAGGCGACGTGTCATATTGTTAAGAAAATAGGGCCATGGAAGAAACTTGACATTGTAGCATAAGGCACTCCTCAAAATAAATGTGTATTATATCTATGAAAAAAATAAGAGGGTTTGCCATATTTCTGAGAAGTTGTACGAGATATTGTAGGAGAGGCCATTACAGGAGAAAGAGATGAATGAGAAGGGTTAGGTGAATGGAGAGATAGATGAAAAATGAGGAGATGATGCAGTGCACTTACCCAACTTGCAATTTGTTGTAAGTGACCATTCAAAGAATTAATCAATATTATCAAAATAACAAACTCCACCTTGGTATGTAAAGAAGCAAACATACCTATAATAAAATTTAGACATAGAGTGGGTTCTGGATATGTGATAGATAACTATAATTGGAGATTAGTGAATTGAACAAGATAAGATTGAACCAACTAACTTGAGAACTAACAAAGATGAAGCTAGAATTCACATAAATAATTCTAATACCTTGTAGGTAAAGCAACTGTTGCATTGCCTCACAAAACTATGCACACGAGCTTGTAGGGTTCTAGTTTAGAGATGTCTCCCTTAGCTCCATGTAGATGGTGGAATGATCATGGAGATGATGCCACCACTCAAGTGTTATCCCATCTAAATAGATAATTGCCAATTCTAGTTTCTTGATGTATTTCAACATGTGATGAGAGTCCAAATATATGGATAGGATTAAAATCCAAGCATCAATACATTCACCATCCATGTCATCAAAATACATGGGAAATATAATATTGGGCCCTTAGTGTAGATATTTTGGAGCATCTGATGAGGGCCCCTTTAGTTTGGTTAAGGCCTGCATTATTGTTTGTAATGTGTTAATGGCATGATATGTAAGAGTTGCAATGAAGGAACTTATGAGCCAGAGTTAGAAGTTGATTTATCCTTGTTGGGTTCCATGTAGTAAATATATCAAGAGTCAAGTTACTAAAGTATGTCATAGATTTGAGTACCCAACATAACAAATTCTTTAGTTGTTAGAAGAGCTAGCTTATTAGTTCATGAAACTAGAGTCTAATAAAAATAGTTTGAATCTTACTCTAGAGATTAAGTCAAATTTTTGGAAGTGGAGGAGTGGGCCTCCAACATCTCAACATTTGTAGTAGTAGTGGTCTATTGAGGAAAAGGCCTCATGATAGGTGTAGATCAGGATTTAGGAATTGCAGATATTTGAGCTCTCAAGGAGAAATCCTTGTGAAAGGTATAGGTCAATCTCCAATAAATTTATGCTATCATGCTAATTGATGCTATATAGATAAGAAAAATCCAAGAAATGTAATTTAGAACTCAAAATATAAGCTTCTAAATAACTCTAATTTTTTATTCTTTGGCAAAAGTCTTTATATATAATTTTAAAATAGCTCTTGTTCATCATGGTCAACCTTAAATACTAACTAAGGCTTGACTTAGTTAATATTAACAACTCTCATAAATAAATAAATAAATCACATAGAACTCACAACTTTAATGTGGCTTTATTTAATAGTTAATCTATATAGGGTTGTGTGCTTTTATGGAGCTATGTGTATTTATGGAGATATGCATCTCGGGAGAACATGTTCACTAGGAAGTGTGTTCTCATGCATAACATCAATTTCCTAAATTATTCACATGCATATCCTTTTCCAAATTCTCTTCCTCCTTTCTACATCATAGATAGACTTCTTAAACAATGTATCCACTTTTCCCTTTTGAATTATAGCATATAATATTCTTAACTTCTCTAACCATGACTATTGTGTTTCTTAATTCATTTTGAATAATAGACATTTTTTATTCACTTGGTTTAAAAAGCCATGCCTCCAACATTTTCCATCTTGTTCTATTTAAATAATTTGGAATCCCTTGGTCAAAGGTTTGTCAATAATCCATTACCTTGACCTAATTGTAACTTTCATTTGCTCCAATACTAATTTAGGGTAAAAAATATCACAAAGAAGGTGGTTTTCATTTCATCCATCATCCCCCCAAAAGGCAAAGTTACCATTTCTATTATCCCCAAAAAACAACTTATTAATCACATCTTCAATATTAAGGATATTGTTCCACAATTTAGATCGTTCTAGAAGTAACATTTTCATAACAATTCTTCCAAGCTCTCCATTAGCTAAGTATTTTCATCTCAAAACTATACATGCATGGATATTTAAACTAATATAATGAATATTTCTTCTACTAGGGTTTCATAAATCCCAAGAAGTTAATATAGGTAGAGACCTAAATTTCACTACCATGTGGGTTGAATCTAAGGGTCTTATGCTAGTATAAATTCCTTAGTTGACTTCTTTCTGCATAAGATTGAAGAAGGCTGGCTTTGTGATGTACAAATTTTTTGACTAACAAAAGATATTTCGACAAGATCGAACACCTTTAGAAATTTCTCACAAAAACATATCACATATCAACACATGACTATTTTTATGTGGTTAACACCCTGAAAGAGGCAAATAGTCCACGAATCTAGCCAAATAGATACTTGAGGCAATATATTATGTAGAAGAAAAGAAATGTTACAATGAGTTTCTTACCATATGTCATTGAGAAAATGACCCTCCATGCTCTGATCATGGACCAATCGAGTGTTAAGCCACAAATCACCGGTCATTAATATTGAGGTGAGGAGGAACCATCAGAGCACTCTATGTCTAGAACATAACGTGACCGTTAGATTACATATGTATAAATGTATACTAAAGAAACACACTTTACCTAAGGATACATTATACCGATTTGATCTGAACTAACTCCTAAGTGTCTTAATATTCTAACAACCCCCCCACCTTTAGAACAACCTTGGATATGATTGAATGATTTACAAAAGTGTTAGAGAGAACGACGGAGGCATTAGAGCCTATCTCCCTTTAATGACTAATTCCTAAACTCCTAACATAGATTAAAGTTTATAAAACCTCACTTTTTTAAGAGACTTTGTGAATATGTATGGAGCTTGATCATCTGTAAGGGAAAAGAGCACTTCAATAATGCGACCCTAAACAATATTTCTAATGAAGTGCATATGTAGCTCAATGTGTTTGCTACACTAATATTGAATTGGATATTTAGTGATCTTTATGGCACTCTACTTGTCACACCAAAGGGTTGTTTGATGTTGATGCTTGAATCCAAACTCTGAAAGTACATGTCAAATCCATAAGGCTTCCTAACTTGCATTGATTGTGGCTCGATACTATGCTTTACTATGCTTTTGCTGAAGAAAGAGAAAGAACTTGTTGTTTATTACAAGCCCAATGTTGATGTATTTGTAACTTCGGAATGTATTCATCTATGTATCTTATGTATTGTAACCCGATGTTTATTTTGGGATGTATCTATAATGTAATTGAGTCATATTGTCATGCCCCGATGTTTCGATTGGGAGGATCAATAATGTAAACAAGTCATGTCAAGTCATAGTGAGTAACCCTCCGATTGTCTAAGGGTTAAAGTCCCCACATTTTCGGGGCACTAGGGTTATTAGACTCTCCTAGTAGAGGTCGGCCCTAGTAGGGTTTTAGTCATGTCGAGATTAGTATAAATAGAGAACTGGAGTCTCTATTTATCACACACAACTCATCCACACTCAAGTATAGCACATAGTTGAGGAAGGAGAAGACATTGGGGCGAGATAAGAAGAAGGTTACTGCTATCGGGAGATCACTTACTGTTTTGGTGCTGATTCTATCTCTGATGAAGTTGCGGGGTTTTCACCTTTATGGTTTCCTCGAAGAAAAACACTGTGTTCATTGTCTCTTGTGTTTGATTGATGTACTTGTTATTCTCTCAGTTAAAAGATCATAATGATGCTAGCTTAATGTTGAAAAACTAACATAGTATCAGAGCTAACCTGAGAAGAAGACACTATGCAGCTGCGGGAACTAGGGCTTCCTAGTTTGTGGATCTTCCTCCACAGATTTTTAGCAAAAGTAAGGTGGAACAGCTCTCCTCCTTAGGGCGCATCTTTCTGTCGAAGCAGAATCCAATTTTGAGGTTTTCCAGTTTTGGACCTGTCACTACTGTCGAAAATTAGGGCTTTTCACAGAAGAGGATTTTTTCAATGAGCCTAGGCCTGGATTGATCTGCTCCCCAAAATTGAAGTTAGGGACAAATTTCAAGGCATTTGGGTGGACAAAACTCTGGAAAACCAAAACCCTAATTTGCTCCTGAACCTGCTCTGCAGGATTTCAGCTCAAGTTTCTGATCCGACATCTTGAAACCGGTAAGATCTAAAATCTTATGTATTTCCATTTGAGGTTCTTAGATAAGATGTCTCATCATACCAAGCTTGATGAAAAGCTCGAGGGAGCTGATAACTTTCGAGCCTGGAAGTATAGGATCTCCCTGGTCCTGGAAGAGAATGAATTAGACTCCTACATTCATGAGGAGGTTCCAGTTCCAGAGGGAGATGAGGCAAAGGCCTTACATAAAAATAAGATGGTTATGGCAAAGAGGATCATTGCTGATTCTATCAAGGATCACCTTATCCCACATGTGTTTCTCTCAAGACACCTAAAGCTATGTTTGATGCCCTAACCAAATTGTTTGAAGGGAAGAACATAAACCGGAAGATGACTCCGAGGAATCAACTGAAGAATGTGAAGATTCAAAATGCAGAAACCATCCGGTCTTACTTCACAAGGGTTTCTCAGATCAAGGAAAAATTAGAAGTTGTTGATGAAGAAGTGGAAAATGCAAAGATTGTGATGACTACTTTGAATGGCCTTCCTAGGTCATGGGATTCTTTCATCCAAGGAATCCATGCTAGAAAGAAGCTAGTCAAATTCAGCAGACTATGGGAAGAATGTTCTCAAGAAGAAGCACAGATAGCAGCTCGAGAAGAGAAGATGGGAAGTGAAGACCAAGCTCTCATAGTTCACTCCAAGAGAAGTAGAAGAAGACCTCATTACTCCAAAGGTAAGGATCCTCATCATAAAGATAACATTAGAAGAGACCTATCTAAAATAAGATGTTATACATGTGATGAAAGAGGACACTTTGCAAAAGACTATTTTAAGAACAAGGTCCACTCTCATAAGAAGAAGGGGAACAAAAGAAGACATCATGCTCATGCTGTAGAGGATGATGAACCATCCAAGAAGAGATCCAGATATGAAAGTGAAGATTCTTCAAGCGAGGATGAATATGTTTTGATCTCCGCTCTCATAGGTAACATTACTCATGGTAGTGATGATTGGCTTATAGATAGTGGGGCTTCCAAACATATGACAGGATTTAAGGAATCCTTTGTAAGACTGTCAGAACATGAATCACCTCACAAGGTGAAGCTAGGAGATGAATACCAATATCCAATAAAAGGTAGTGGGGAATCTTCATATAAACTAGACTCTGGTAAGTCTCTAACAATGAAAGAAGTATTGTTTGTGCCAGGACTCAAGAAGAACCTTCTCTCCATATCAGCATTGGATGCAAAAGGAATGAGGGTTGCATTCATAGATGGTCAAGTCATTATGTGGCCTAGAGGAAAGACTATCAATGATGCGGTAGTGATTGGAGAACAAGAAGGAGGTCTATACAAATTGAAGGGCCATCCAGAACAAGCCTTGGTCCATGACATAGTAGAGCCAAATGAGGTTTGGCATGGAAGGCTTGCACATGTGCATTACAGAGCACTACCTGTTGCAAGCAAAGTTGTTGAAGGTCTTCTAGAATTCCAAGCAAAACATGATGGGGTCTGCAAAGGATGTGCGAAAGGGAAGAATACAAAGAAGACACTTCCCAGCAGCGAAAGCAAAGCCAAAGGCATACTAGAAATAATCCACTCCGATGTATGCGGTCCTATGTCATCAAACTCACTAAGCGGGTATACATACTATGTTTCTTTTATTGATGATTTTTCTAGAAATACATGGGTTTACTTCATGAAGAACAAAGACGAAGTATTCAGTAAGTTCAAGGAATTCAAAGCCTTGATCGAGAATCAAACTGAAAAGAAGATCAAGACTTTTCGATCAGATAATGGCGGAGAATTCACTTCGAATGAATTCAAAGAGCTATGCAAAGAATCAGGGATTAAGAGGGAGTTGTCCACTCCTTATAATCCACAACAGAATGGGATTGCAGAACGGAAGAATAGAACCATCATGGAAGCTGCAAGAGCAATGCTTCATGATCAAGATCTTCCTATGCATCTTTGGGCAGAAGCTGCCAGAATAGTAGTGTATGTATAGAACCGTACTCCACATAGAGTGCTCAAGAACAAGTCTCCTGAAGAAGTCTTCTCCAGCAAGAAACTAGAAGTTAGCCATCTCAGAATATTCGGCTGTCCTGTGTACATACACATTCCAAAAGAGAAGAGAACAAAATTAGATCCTTCAGGAAAGAAGGGCATATTTGTGGGATACTCTGAAAGCTCGAAGGATTACAGAATCTATTTCCCAGGATACAAGAAGATTGACATCAGCAAGGATGTGACATTTGATGAAGACACAACTTACAACAAATTCAGAAAGAGACCTGCTGAAGAACCTGAAGAAGCAGAAGTAGAAGTACCCAGAATTCATGATACAACCATGAACGAAGAAGCTCAAGAAGAAGATCGAGATTTCAAGGAACCACAAAGACCTGTAGATCCACCTCTGGAGAAGAATCCTCATAAGAGGAAACCTGCTTGGGTATGTGAACTTATCCAAGGTGCGGAAAGATATGGGGCTCCAGAAGAGAATCATAGAGAAAGAAAGAGGACCAGATCCTGCTCCGGGTATGTAGCTTTACTATGTGATTTCATTGATAAAGAACCTTCTAGTTATGAAGAAGCGATAGAATAGAAAGACTGGAAGGATGCTATGATTGAAGAATATCAATCGATCATGAAGAATGATGTTTGGGATGTTGTCCCAAGACCAGAAGGGAAGTCAGTTGTAACTTCCAAATGGATCTACAAGATCAAGCATGCTGCAGACGGTAACATTGAAAAGTATAAAGCAAGATTTGTAGCTCGGGGTTTCTCTCAGAAAGAAGGAATAGACTATGAAGAAACCTTTGCACCTGTAGCCAGATACACTTCCATCAGATCGGTACTTGCTCTAGCTGCAGTGATGAAATGGAAGATACACCAGATGGATGTTAAGACTGCTTTCTTGAATGGTGTAGTGGAAGAGGAAGTGTATGTAGAACAACCACTCAGTTTTGAGACACATGACAGAGAGTCTCATGTATGCGGATTGAAGAAATCCCTGTACGGTTTGAAACAGGCACCTAGGACCTGGTACGACAGAATTGACAACTTTCTATCCAGTTTGGGCTTTACCAAGAGTAAAGCAGATTCCAACCTTTACTACAAGGTTGAAGATGGCAACCCAGTGATGCTTATACTGTATGTAGATGATCTATTTGTGACAGGTACATGTGGGTTGATTGCTGATACGAAGAGAAAGCTTGCTGTTAAGTTCAAAATGAAGGACTTGGGGATGATGCATTACTTTCTAGGTATGGAGGTGTGGCAGAGTACAGATGGAATCTTCCTTGGACAAGGGAAGTATGCAGTAGAGATCCTGAAGAGGTTTGGGATGATGGACTACAAGGCTATGGCCACACCTATGGCATCGAACCTGAAGCTATTGAGTGATGCTTCATCAAAGACAGTTGATGATATGATGTATCGTCAGATGATTGGGTCATTGATGTACCCGACGAACACGAGACCATACATTTGCTTTGCTGTGAACACCTTGAGCCAGTTCTTGGCAGATCCGAGACATGTTCACTTGATTGCTGCAAAGCATATTCCAAGGTACCTAAAGGGTACAGTTGATTATGGGCTCAAGTACGATGCGAATCAAAAGATTAACCTGGAGGGTTATGTTGATTCAGATTGGGCAGGCAGTGCCATTGATAGGAAGAGCACTTCAGGGTGTTGCTTCAATATGGGATCAGGTGTAATCTCTTGGTTTAGCAGGAAGCAATCCCGTGTGGCACTGAGTATAGCTGAAGCAGAGTATGTCGCAGCTTGTTCAACTAGT
Organism: Pseudotsuga menziesii; assembly: GCA_001517045.1. Classification (NCBI taxonomy): domain Eukaryota; kingdom Viridiplantae; phylum Streptophyta; class Pinopsida; order Pinales; family Pinaceae; genus Pseudotsuga; species Pseudotsuga menziesii. The sequence goes on along the minus strand of LPNX011070635.1, from coordinate 89,821 downwards.
TGTGAGGCTGTATGGCTGCGGAAGCTACTGTTTGATATATTTGATCTCCAGTTGGATGCTACTTGTATACATTGTGACAACTAGAGTTGTGTGAAGTTGTCAGAGAATCCAGTGTTCCATGACAAGTCGAAGCATATCGAGATCAAGTATCACTATATCAGGGATATGGTGCAGAGGGGAGCAGTGAAGCTCCAGTATGTTGCGACGGAGGAACAAATAGCTGATGTTTTGACGAAGCCATTGGCTAGGATGAAGTTCGAGTACTTCAGGGAGAAGCTTGGTGTTCTCCAGATCGAGGTTTCCTCCAAGAGAAAGTGATGAGACCCATAGCCATTCTGACATGGTGAGAGGATTGGTTCCTTCCATGGTCAGATGTAAGGGCTGAGCCATTCTGTCATGGTGAGAGGATTGGTTCCTTCCATGTCAGATATGAGTGCTGGCCATTCTGTCGAGTAGGACAGATGTAAGAGAAACTGCCATTCTGGGAATGGAGGCACCTTGTCAGTTACCAGGACAACTCAGTCTAGGACTGAGAAGCCATTTTGATGTGATAGAGGGATGTGTTCCCACTTGATGAGATGTAAGGGCCGAACCATTCTGTCATGGCTAAAGGATTAGGTTCCTTCCATGTCAGATGTGAGTGTTGGCCATTCTGACGAGCAGGTCAGATGTAAGGGCAACTGCCATTCTCTAGGAGAATGGAGGCACCTGGTCAGTTACCAGGTAGCTCAATCGAGGACTGGGGGCCATTCTGATATGACTGTAGGATTGGTTCCTACAAGATCAGATATGAGTGCAAGCCCTTCCATCATTGTGAGCAACATGTGTTCCCACCTGAATGGATGTAAGTGCAGAGCCTTTCGACAGATGGTAGTAGGTGTGTCCTATCATGTTGGTGGATGTGAGTGCTAAGACTTTCCACAGATTATAGTAGGTGTGTCCTATCATCCTGGTGGATGTGAGTGTTGTGCCTTTTCACAGATGATAGCAGGTGTGTCCTATCATGTTGGTGATTGTAAGTGCAATGCCTTTTCACAGATGGTAGTAAGTGCGTCCTACCATGCTGGTGATTGTAAGTGCTGAGCCTTTCCACAGATGGTAGTAGGTGTGTCCTACCATGCTGGTGGATGTGAGTGCTGTGCCTTTCCATAGATGATAGTAGGTGTGTCCTACCATGCTGGTGGATGTGAGTGCTGTGCCTTTCCATAGATGATAGTAGGTGTGTCCTATCATGCTGGTGGTTGTAAGTACTGAGCCTTTTCACAGATGATAGTAGGTGTGTCCTATCATGCTGGTGAATGTGAGTGCTGGGTGTGCCTTTTTGACGAGTAGGTCAGATGTAAGCGCTGGGTAGGCCATTCTGACAAGCAGGTTAGATATAAGTGCTGAAGAATACCTACATGGAGGCTAGGCCTACAACCAGCATGAAAAAGGGCTGGCTCTGTAGAAATTCCTATGATGAGAAGAATCATGAGATAGCACCAGTGATGATCCATATCCAGTGATGATGATCCACCAGTGATGATCCAGATCGAGTGATGATCGAGATCCAGTGATGATGCCCAGTGATGATCCAGATCCAGTGATGATGTCCCATGATGATCCAGATTGAGAGATGATCCAGATCCAAAAACGAAGATGACTTGAAGACGAAGATGACTTAAAGACGAAGATGACTTGAAGACTCAGAAGACTTGAGATGCAGATGACAATATGATCTAGCTGATACAGAGAAGAAGACCAGTGCTGAAAATTGTGTTGAAAGAATACCTTCCTAGTTAAGAGGAAGTGTTGATGTATTTGTAACTTCAAAATGTATTCATCTATGTATCTTATGTATTGTAACCCGATGTTTATTCTAGGATGTATCTATAATGTAATTGAGTCATATTGTCATGCCCCGATGTTTCAATTAGGAGGATCAATAATGTAAACAACTCATGTCAAGTCATAGTGAGTAACCCTCCGATTGTCTAAGGGTTAAAGTCCCCGCAGTTCCAGGGCACTAGGGTTATTAGACTCTCCTAGTAGAGGTCATCCCTAGTAGGGTTTCAGTCATGTCGGGATTAGTATAAATAGAGAACTGGAGTCTCTATTTATCACACACAACTCATCCACACTCAAGTATAGCGCATAGTTGAGGAAGGAGAAGACATCGGGGCTAGATAAGAAGAAGGTTACTGCTGTCCGGAGATCACTTACTGTTTTGGGGCTTTTATTGTTTTGGTGTTGATTCTATCTCTGAGGAAGTTGCGGGGTTTTCTCCTATATGGTTTCCAAAAGAAAAAAACTGTGTTCATTGTCTCTTGTGTTTGATTGCTGTACTTGTTATTCTCTTAGTTAAAAGATCCTAATGATGCTATCTTAATGTTGAAAAACTAACACCCAAGTGATAGTTTGGAACCAAGACCGAAAAATAACTTGTAGTATACTTTTGGTTATGATCATCAGGGTTTCCATCCCAATCTAAATAAGTGAAACCAACCAACAAAGGATCCCCCCCCCCGAATCGTAAATAATTCCAAACTAAAATCCAACCCATGCATACTGCAGTATCCTTTTTGCCTCTTTCCAATGGCTTTCATGTGGTGTTTTCATATATTAGGCAACAATACCAACAACAAAAGAAATATCAGGACATGTATGATCAAGTATAATGGATACCAACTAGATGGTGATATAAGGCAGCATCTACTTCAGTTGAAGTGCAAGTGGTGGAAAGTTTGACTCTATATTGGAAGGGAGATTGTGTGAGTTTACAATCTTCCATTTGAAAGTGATAAAGAAGGTCACAAACATACTTAGATTGAGAAATAAATATTCCTTCAAGTTTGGTCTATAGGACTTTAAGGCTAAGAAAATAACACAAATGTCCTAAGTTTGTCATTTCAACTTTCTTCTTAAGGTTGGATTTCACATGGGTTAAAATGTTATGGTCTCTTCTAGTAAGAATATGGTCATCGACATAAATAATGAGGATGATGAGATGGTTTCTTAATTTCTTGGTAAATACATTGGGGTGAGAATGACATATAGAAAAGGCAGTTCCAAGGATAAATATATCCATTTTTGTATACCGGGATCAAGGATTTACATAACTATTTCTTAAGGTGACAGGCAAGGATAAAGTTATTCTAAACATAGCTAGGAAGTTGTTCCATGCAAATTTATTCCTACAAATGTCCATGCAAGAAGGCATAGTTGAAATACATTTGATGTACCTCCCATTTATGTGAGTCGAAAAGGGAAAGAACAAAACAAACGGAGTTCATTTTGGTGATAGGGAAAATGACGTTTTATTGTATTCAAATCCTTCAACATGGGAAAATCCTTTGGAAACTAACCTTGCCTTAAGTCTTTGAACTCTTCCATTGGATGCATACTTAATTCGATATACCCATTTACATTTGGCAAGTTTTCTTCCTTTCATAAGTGTACAAGATCCTCAGTATCACTTGCCATTAAGGAACAATATTCTTCATCCATAGATGCATCCCATTCTGGATGTCCTGAAGTTTCTGCAAATGTCTCTATATCATGATTCTTTGAAATTTAATCCAAAATAGAAGAGAATAGCTAGAAATATGAATGTGTTCACCCCTGATCTTTGAGATCACCATCCACTTCGCATGTTGCATGGACCCATATATGAAGTGGTTGTACTGGTGCAATTGGAAGAAAGTGAGTAGGTGGAGGTAGATTTTCATCCTCACTACCATCATCATCTAAAGAATCCATTGTAGGAACACTATCAAGGATGTTGGGATTAGAACATGACACAGGTGTCAAAGATGGATCGCATGACACATATGGCACAAGCACCAAATTAGGATCATAGGCTGAGATATTATATCAAATTTAACATCCCTTCTAATAATTATGTCATTGGATTTTGGTTGAAGAATTCTATGACCTTTTACATTTTTAGAATATCCAACAAATATGAAATTATCACTCTTAGGTTGTAATGCTTTCTATTTTTCATCATGAATGTGAAATTGGTATCCCCCTATGCCTCCATGACAATGGGTTACCCCACCACCTTAAAATTACTCTTGGTAGCAAGGGTGAAGGAGTCCTGCCTTTGGGAATTAAACACGAAATCCCCCATAGTTTATCCCACATACACAAGTGTTTCCTTTGCAGTTTCCCGAACATCAACAAATTTAGTTTCCTGCAAATAATCCATCTCCATGACCATAACTTCCTGCATAACATACAACTAGCCCAAATGTAACATACCCAACCTTAGAGAACCCACCACGATTGGGTAATTGGCGTCTTTAATAAAGGGGAAGGATGAATCTAAGCCAAGAAAATTGGAATAACATCCTTAAGGGTTGGGATAACATGCCAAATTATTTAAAACTTCTAAAAACATTCAACCAACAAGGAGGATTGATTTATCAATGCAACCGAGTTTCCCAATCTATATGCATGGTAGTGCACTAACACATGCATACATTTAACCAGAACACCTAATATTATGTATAAATATTTTGACACCTATGGGATGATTCCCATGGCCATCTAATTGACTAATTAAAGTAGACTTATATTCCTTCTTGAAACCCCATCTACTACAGAAAACATTCAACATTTACACTTTATGAGGAGGCAGGGTTTAAACACCTATCAATGGAATATCTATTATTATGATTATTATTTATTTATTTATTTTGTTTAATTAATTAATTAATTATTATTATTATTATTATTTTTTCTTCAGAATTCCAATCCCAACTACGATTTGATCTAGGGAAACCACACACGACCATATGGAATTCCCTACATGTCAGTCCATCCAAAGAATTTAACGACACACACAACTAACCTTTAAATTAACATCATTACAATTTCAAGAGGTAGATTATCATTCAAAATATATCATAATTTAATGCAATACTTTATTCATCCTATAAGCTCAGGTAGGGCCTGATATGGGACAACCATACATGGCTATATGGATTTCTGAATATTAGTCCCCAATTATCCATAATTTATAAGGAAATAGTCTCCTAATACAATCATAAAAAAACATTTTAGTCTACGTCGTATAGTAAAAATTTTCTAATAATCACATTAGGTCATATTTTCCACATTAGATATCAGCCATAAATATTACCAAGGATGATATGATATGCTACAACAATATATGTCCATATGGACTATCCTAGATAAGATCTCCTAATACTCGTAAGTACTGTAAAAATCTAGCAACTAGTCACTAATCCAACACATGAACATAACTCTACCGTGAGTTGCCAATTTACCAACATAGGGTTAGCCTTTCATCATGATCATATATACAATTTAATATCATAAAATGCCAGAGATATAATAGCCTCCATGGTCACTTATCTTTTATAGGGAAGCAACTGGTTCCAACCAGACAACTTTCCTCCCAACCTTAGACACGGTTAAGTAAGACCGCTTGTATAGGTCACCCACGAGGTGAGGTCTTTGAATTCACACGATAAGGTCTCTTCTAACTCAATATACTTAGAACACATGAGTACACTCCTCCTTCAAGGAAAAACCGTGAACACTAACCCCTCTTTCTCATGATCACCCCTCTCCCAAAATACAAGGTTAGGATCAAGCGCTTTCTTTCTCAAGATTATACCCCCTCTCCCAGAAGACAATCTATGGCCAATGTGGTCTCCTTCACAGGATTATTCCCCCTCTCCCATAGAACCACTTACGGCAATTAACTCACTTGTACAATATTATACCCCCTCTCTTGTGAGACGAGCAAAAATACTAGGTCACTAGCTCAAGATTACCCCCTTATCCTACCAGGCCTAGTACATCCAACCAAGGATAATAATTGATTAATATTAGCCCCATATATTCCAAGGAAAGTGGAACAATGGATTTTTTTTGCACAGGATTACCCCCCATATCTTCACCCTATCACAACACTTCTAACCATTCAAATCCCTACTTGGGCATTCAAATCCAATTGAGATTAGAGCTCCTTTCTTGACCTCCCAGCTATAATATACTAATTCGAACCCCTACTAGAGCATTTGAATTCAATGAAGAATAGATATCTAATACTCATTGACTACTCCTCATGGGATCTCCATAACATGCAATACAAACTAGTGCAAAAGTGTGCAAAATCCTATGCCAAATATCCCTTTGGAATTCGTAAATCCTATCAGATATCCCTCTATAATGACCAATAGAATCAACCATGAAAGAATGAATAAACCCTGGAAATATTCAAACCTCCTTAGACCAATTTGAATTGACTCTAAATCTCTAAGGAAGTACTCTCAATCACCACGGCTTCCAAAAACCATTGCTTGACTCATTCAAGTACTCAATAGAGTAACTTGAATCCATGGATACTGACTCTAAAAGACTGACCAAGTTGACTAATCCCACCCTAGTCATTCCTTAACTCAAATTCGTCAAAGTTGACTTAATCCCACCCTAGTCATTCCTTAACTCAAATTCGTCAAAGTTGACTTAATCCCACCCTAAATAACAATAAATTATCCATAATTTACTCCCCTTGCATGAAGGCAACTCGAATTACACCTACTAACTCAATTTTCCTTGAAAACACCTCCGTGCACTTAGGATAATTTGAATTGACACATAATTACTCAATTTAACTGAAGAGGACTCGGTTCCATCTAATTAACAGAAGACGACTGACTTTTAAACCATAATTTCACTAATTAACTAAGGACAACAGACTCTAACTGACCGAGTGGTTACCTCTGTTAACTAAAAATGACTCAAATTAATGAAACTCACTCTAACTAACTTATAGTACTGCATTTCACTAGTGAACTAGATATCTACTCAATATTAAGTAACAATAACTCAACTAAACTCAATTTAACTTAAATTAACTCAATATTAACTTAAATTAACTCAAAATTAACTCCAATTAATTGACAATATCTCAATTTAACTAGACAAAACACTCCAACTAGAGTGGAGTTACAAGAATTAGGTGCATGTCTAACCAAACTTAGCCAAATATGTGTAATAGACAAAATTGATGTGAGAATGGGCCCCACCAATACCAAGATAAGGAATATTCTCTCTAGTGAGAGCATAATAGTGCATGCAAAACATTAATTAGGCAATTTATGATCTCCAAGGTCCAATAACATTAAATTTAGGAAAACTAGAGTATTGTTAGGGGGAGCTACCACTCCTAACCCCAACCCCTTCACATGTGGAATCTAAGACCCCCCCAACAACGTTGTTGTCCATGTTGAGCCCTTATTTACTTATAGGTAATTATAATAATAATATACTAGTAATAATGTCCATAGTCCAGGAACCTAGTGCCACATAATAACAAATAACAAAAATCACATATGTCTTGGGCTTACCTTCAGGATATTACACAAATACTAAAACAACAAAACCTACTTGTGTTTCTATACCAACCAACTTTCTCACTTATTCCATTTCTTTCATAGATTACTAGGGTATTCACTTACGATCAATGAGGACCCTCAATCAAAAGACATCTTCTGTGGCTGTATTTAAAGATGACGAAGAAGAAGACGCTCCACCACCCATAATAAATTAGTCCCAAGATCATCCTGATGACCAGTGACATATCCCTCCTCAACCTTTAAATTAGCTGTAACCTACGTAAAACACGCAACCACCTCCTCACCTAGAAAGGATGAACTTAGACACATCGCTTACTCAACCCAAATTTGAGTTTTTAGGAGAATTGAGGAATGTTTATGGGAGAATCCCATTATTTTAGGCCTAATTGTTCCCATCTATTCCAAAGTTGTTAGGGAGTTATGTTTACAAAAACTAGGAAGGAAAATAAAATATCCCCAAACTATTCATGTGATTGGTAAATTGGTAGATTTAATGATGGGAAAAATTTTTACTACTAAATACACAGATCCAAGTAGTCCCATAGTAAATGTTCATATCAATAATGTCCTCATTCCCAACACTCTAGTTGATTTAGATGCTGCAATCAATGCGATGACATGAGAAAATATGGAAACTTTTAGATCCTTTGATCTACATTGGACTCCCACTGTTTTGCGGTTAGCTGACCGTCCACAGTGAAAACAGATGGAATTTAATAAGATGTAATAATTTTTGGATACTTTTGGGAATACATGACATATTTCATGGTTTTGTAGACAGATTCCAATTTTTGGGGCAACCCTTTGATTTTGGGAAGGCCGTGGTTGGCCATAGTCGATGCCTACATTCGTTATAGATCTAGAAATTTGACTATTTCCCATGGTAGTTTTTCTAAGAAACTCAGACTTTATGCCCCTACCAAGTCTAGTACAAAACAATAATTACCATTGTGGGTGGTAGAATAAATAGGTGATGATGACACAAATTCCCATCCATTAAAAAATAGGTCAATATCTCTTTGTAAGAGAATATACCTATGGTGATATAATGATAAATGATTTCATTGCTAAATATTTCTCCTCCTCACAATCAACTTCTCATATTTTCAACTAGATTTTGGATCCCATCACTCAAGAAAAACTATTCCCTATATGAATCCTCCATAACATCAAACATCATACCCCTCCCTCCTAGTAATGCCAATAAATCCATCAACATACCCAGAAACTAGTCCTAGGAGAACCTTGAATATTAATTTTGCACTCTCAACTTCACAAACAGAGAAACTAATTAGTTTTCTACAGACCCATAGTGACAAATTCGCTTGGGATTATATAGATATGAGAGGGGTTCATCCAAACTTATGCACTCATCACATATATATAAAGGAGGAATCCAAGCCTATCCATCAACCACATCTAAGAATAAACATAGCCTGGAGAAAAATACTCAAGGACGAGTAGCATAAATTACTCACTATGAATTTTATATACCCTATCTCTAATATCCAGTAGGTTTCACCACTTGTGATTGTCTTGAAGAAAAATAAAAATTAGCAAATTTGTGTCGATTATAGAGAACTCAACAAAGCCACCCATAAGGATATCCCCCCTACCCTTCATTGATCATGTCCTTAACACATTCGCAATAAATAAGTACTTCTCCTTCCTTGACTGGTTTAGTGGATATAACCAAATTTAGATCCCCCCAAAGGACCAATTTTAGACAACTTTTACCTACCCATGGGGAACATTCACCTACCAAGTACTCCCCTTGGGACTTTGCAACACACCCACTACCTTTCAATGGGAATTCATTGGTATATTTTTAGATCTTGTTCATGACTGTGTAGAAGTGTAGATGGCCCACAGTATATGGTGATACCTTTTACGAAGCATTAACCAACTTGTGGAAGGTACTTAAGCATTGTAAAGAGACAAAATTATCTCTCAATAATGAAAAATGTTTACAATACTCACTAAGGGGATTGTTTTGGGTCATCACATTTATCCTATAAGTATTCAAGTGGATCTAGAGGAAATTGAGGTAATAGCTAACCTTTTTGTCCCAAGAACACAAAAAGAGGTACATAGTTTCTTAGGGCATGTTGGTTATTATATATCTTTGTTGAAGATTTTACGAGAATAACATCTCCTCTATTTTCATTATTTTCTAAGAATGCAAAATTCACCTAGATTGAATAGTGTCAAATTACTTTTGTAGCTTTAAAGGGCAAATTACTTTTGTAGCTTTAAAGGGCAAATTATGTACATATAATGTCCCAAATTTTCCATTGGGTCACAATGGCCAAATCACATTTTCCATATTCATGAAAGTTGTCAAAGGGATGCTAAAAGTCAAATAATTGCCAAGGAGGGAAATCACTAGTTTCCTAGGTTGGGGGTGGAAGCTTTGATATTTGGAATAATGGGGATAATAAATGATGTTTAGACATTAGAAGAGGATAAATATTTAATAATTTTTCTTATTAAATAAATACAAGAGAAAATTGAAATGGCTATGGAGAATGGAGACACATGGAGACTATGGGGCCCACTCAAGCTAGAATTCCTATGTTAAATGGCATCCTCTTGTAATTTAGAATATATGGGAAGCCTAATGTTTTGGGATGGATTATGAGGTTAATATACTTGTACATATACTTCATAGGTCGAATTTGGGATGAATTGTAACTTACATGGGAGAGGAAGAGCCAAATGGGAGTTTCATGGACACTTGGCTAGATTCCTCTTACATTTATGACATCTATGAAACTAATGATGGAGATTCTATGATAGTTATGACACATGGAGATTCTATGATAGTTATAGGTTGAATTTGGGAGTTGGAGAATGCCAAGAGGCTCCTACTCAAATTTAGGAGAAGAGGGAAGGTGAAGAGAGAGGCCACATGGCATAGCATGAGCAGCCACACCAATTCGACTTGGATTTGGTTTATGGATGGATTTGGAACCTTGGAAGATCAATAATTTTTATAAAATACAGGGATCATCCGTGAGAATAAGATTTTTCTCATTTGTGAAATTGTCATTTGTGAATTGTGAGAGCTAGTGGATGACTAGTTTTCTTGCTTAAGCCAATTTCGAGGGTGAAAGATTCCCATCCTAGTTGGTGTTTGGAAAGGCCACTAAGGTATTTCATGGAGATTTAATGGAGTCTTATTTTCAGGTTAAATCTACAGTAATTTCATGGACATCTCAATATCAACTTGTTTTTTCATTCATCTCAAGTTTTCTCACCATATTTCAGCTCTATGGAGTGAGGCGCACTTGGTGAGATATTCATCTCTTTGAGGGAGATTATATTGCTCCAGTATTTTGTATTATGATGTAAATTATATTTTATTTAATTTCAGAAATCTCTCAGGTTTAAAATCCAAGATATCTCATGTATTATTGTCCAATATTGAAGAAACAATGCCCGTTTCCCCAATACCTTGTTGTAAACTCTTGCAATCTTGATGGAATCGAATATATGTGTGCAACATTGACGATTTATGAATGGATGAAATGTAATTAAAGTATATTATGAGTTTATTTGTCTGTAACTAATAATTTGTGACCATTGGGTCGAATTTCATAGCATTTGGCAAACTACATCTCATTTCCCCAAAGGTCCAAAACTAGTTTTTTTATATCTGATTGAAGGAAGCGATAACAGCCATGGGAGTTTGATTGGTTATGAATATGAGTCTATGATAATGTATTATACACATCCCATGCTTCAATTTTATAATTTGAGTGAGTTTATGTACATTTGGGAAGCCATTCCAACAATTACCCAGGAGGGATTTGAGCCCCAAAATTGATAGTAAATTCATCTAATTTAGAATTTGATATAGAATTGTAGAACTGATTGGAGGAACATTATACATCCATGAACATAATAATTAATTTATTATATCATTCATACACATTATTTGAATATTTTGGAGGAATTGGGCTGATTTGGAGACCAAGACACTAAAACTAGTCAAGAGCCAAAATTGTGAAAAAATTGGAAAATTGGGCATTTTAATAAAATTTCCAAGAAGGGGACATTACAGTGGTATCAGAGAATGATCTTGGCACATTATTTGGTCTGATATTTATGAGTACAATAATTTATGGACCATAATTATATATTGAAACCAAAAAGTGCTTTTGTTGAAGAGGAAACAAAAAGTAGGAGAAGAAGGCATTTTTTATGGAAACTATGACTAGGGATGAAAAGGGAACCTCATATGATGGTAAGGAGATAATAAAAATCATGGAACCTATCCTTGAATACATGACCAAGAATATTATGAAAGGATTTTAATTTTTGGCTATCCAAATTTGGGAAAAATATATTGATTTTAAGAAGACCAAGGGGAAAAATGCTTCAGCTTGCTTGAAGGAGCAAAAGGAGGAGACCCATGAACCACCTTATTTTTAAATAGGTGAAGTATAAGAAGTAGTACATGAAGAGGGTATAAATTCACTCCCAAATTACTTTGAAAAATATGAGGAAACATCACACGAGAAGGAAGAAGAGTACCTTGAAACTATTGAATATCATTTTGAAACAAATTCTACTATGGACATGGACCAAAGAGCATCTACTGATGGATGCTTGAACTATGAAGGAGTACCTACTGATGGGTGCTCACAACTCTATGTTGGTGACATAGAGATCATATTTCTAAATGTTTCTGCAATCCAAAATTCCATTAAACATGAAAATTAATACCTTTTAGCAGTTGAAGAAGAAACAAGATCAACTTCCCCATCACCACTTGAGCTTCATGAAGTTGGTCCAAGGAAGAAGGAAGAATATGAGGAGGTTCATTTGAAAGAACCTCATTTTGTTGAAGGGTCCTTAAATATGAATGAAAAGAAGATCCAAGAGGCCGTTAGCATACTCCATGACACTCAAGCATTGGTATCAAATTCTTGTTGGAGAGCTATTGGCTCGAAGACATGGAGAAGATCCAAAGAGCAATGTGCAACATCAAAGTTAATTTCATGACTTTGATTTTTGATAGAAAAAATGTCATTGAGCTTAGTGAATGGTTACATGAATCCTACTTGAAGAATAATGAAGTTATTCATAAGCTCACAATTCAAAATGAGCAACTTCTTGAAAAGTTGCAAGACACTTGTTTTTCCTACTATGTTTCAGATTGTCAAATGGTAGATTGTTTGGAGGATTCTCATGACACGGTGGATCATGAGAAATTTGGAAATTTGAATGTACTTGATTTGTTTGAAGATGAACTTGAAGAGATCCAAACACTTGATGTGGTGGAAGAGGAACTTGAATTGTCTCTTGATGAAGGGTATGCAATTTTTAAAGAAGAGCATGATTCCTCTACATTGGAACCAATCTATGACAAAGGTTTCACACTCTTGAAGGAGCTGCATAAAAATACCCCTATGGATCCTTCACATTATGACAATTTTACGCTTACTGATCATTTGGGTGAGTTGGTTCTTTCTCCTACATCCTACACTTCTAAATTTTGCAGCAGTCATCCTAATGAAGTATGGGTGAAAGGTTTCTTTTTGATGGTGCCACATGAAGAACATGGACATTATATTTCTCCTTTTGATGATGGAATTATCAGAGCACCATATTATTTACATTTGCAGAAGCATCCTTATTTATATTATGATTATACACATATACATGGGTGCACCTATGATGTTCACTTGAGTCACTTGGAGACTCATGATTTTCCTTGCTCCTTTCCTAGTCTATTTGAAGTTGGAGGAACTTCATCCCACACTTGGGTGAAGAGTTATATGATTGAAAAACATTATTATTGGCAGAAACATCCTCTGATGTTACATGATGATATACATATTCATGGGTGTATTGATGAGACTTATTTGATCCACTTGAAGTCTTCATGTTTTCCTTGCTCCTTATTTTGTTCAAATTTTGGTGGAGGTTCTCCATTCACTTATTGGATGAAAGACCACATGGATGATTATATTGATGCACATTACATATCATTTTGAGAACATTATTATTCACATTTGAAGCAGCATTCCTTTTTACTTTATGATGATGCACATCTACTTGGATGCACCTATGATATGCATTTGATTCACTTGAAGACTCATGGTTTTTATTGCTCAACACTTGGTTCATTTGATGTTGGAGGAAATTTATCCAACACTAGGGTGAATAGACTTATGATAGGAGGAAATTTTTGTTACCAGCCACATACATTGTTATATCTTTATGATTCACTCATTCATGGATGTATGGGTAAGAATTCTTTGAGTCATTTGAAGTCTCCTTGTTTCTGTTGCTCACTATTTGGTTCAAATTTGAGTGGAGATTCTTCATTCAATTCTTGGATGAAAGAATACATGGCTGAATATTTTGATGCATATCACTTCCTTTTGGAGCAGAATTATAGGACATGGGATACTCAAATATGTCATTGGAACATATTTTTTTGGTCACTTGAAGCATGTATGCACTTGGCAAATGGTAGTCTACTCAATGGGAGATATAAGCACTTTCATGATTTCTTGGTGAGGCACCTCCTTGATGTACATTATTATTATGTTGTTATATACTTTGATGATATATATTATGCACTCATGATGTTTGGAATAATGCATATAAGAAAATGGGATCCAAGAATTCTCTTTCCAAATGGTATGGGTTGGAGAGCACTCTTAATTGTTGGAGTGCAATGCAAGCAATGGGACCCTGGGATAGTTTTTAGTCTCGTTGATTTCAAATTATTTGGGAAACAAGAAGTATGGGAGATGGATTCCCCATTTAATAAGGTGATTTCAATCACATTAGTGCAGAATAAAGCTTGGTGGTTCCCATCTGAAATCTTCATGGAATCTCAAAGACTCAAGCTGGGCAGCTCGGTGGCAACTTCAAATAATCATACAGAAAGCAGGTTGTTCAACAACCATGTTTGAAATTGCTCGAGGACAAGCAATATTGGAAAGGGAGTATTTGTAATGTCCCAAATTTTTCATTGGGTCACAATGGCCAAATCACATTTTCCATATTCATGAAAGTTGTCAAAGGGATGCTAAAAGTCAAATAATTGCCAAGGAGGAAAATCACTAGTTTCCTAGGTTGGGGGTGGAAGCTTTGAGATTTGGAATAATGGGGATAGTAAATGATGTTTAGAAATTAGAAGAGGATAAATATTTAATAATGTAGCTTATTAAATAAATACAAGATAAAATTGAAATGGCTATGGAGAATGGAGACACATGGAGACTATGGGGCCCACTCAAGCTAGAATTCCTATGTTAAATGGCATCCTCCTCTTGTAATTTAGAATATATGGGAAGCCTAATGTTTTGGGATGGATTGTGAGGTTGAAATACTTATCCATATACTTCATAGGTCTAATTTGGGATGAATTGTAACTTACATGGGAGAGGAAGAGCCAAATGGGGGTTTCATGGACACTTGGCTAGATTCCCCTTACATTTATGACATCTATGACACCAATGATGGAGATTCTATGACAATTATGACACAAGTCAGATCTGAAGGCTGACATAATGACATGTCAAGAATGGATAGAGAATATTAGAGGTCTAATTTTGGATTTGGAGAAGGCCAAGAGGATCCTACTCAAATTTAGGAGAAGAGGGAAGGTGAAGAGAGAGGCCACATGGCATAGCATGAGCAGCCACACCAATTCGACTTGGATTTGGTTTATGGATGGATTTGGAACCTTGAAAGACCAATAGTTTTTATAAAATACAGGGATCATCCATGAGAAAAAGATTTTGCTCATTTGTGAAATTGTCATTTGTGAATTGTGAGAGCTAGTGGATGACTAGTTTTCTTGCTTAAGCCAATTTCGAGGGTGAAAGATTCCCATCCTAGTTGGTGTTTGGAAAGGCCACTTAGATATTTCATGGAAATTTAATGGAGTATTATTTTCATTTGAAAGCTACAGGAATTTCATGGACATCTCAATATCAGCTTGTTCTTCCATTCATCTCAAGTTTTCTCACCATATTTCAGCTCTATGGAGTGAGGCACATTTGGTGAGCTATTCATCTCATTGAGGGAGATTCTATTACTCTAGTATTTTGTATTATGATGCAAATAATATTTTATGTAAGTTCATAAATATATTAGGTCTAAAATCCAAGATATATCATGTATTATTGTCCAATATTGAAGAAACAATGCCATTTCCCCAATACCTTGTTGTAAACTCTTGGAATCCTGATGGAATCGAATATATGTGTGAACCATTGATGATTTATGAATGGATGAAATGTAATTAAAGTATATTATGGGTTTAATGGTCTGTAACTAATAATTTGTGGCCATTGGG
This sequence comes from Pseudotsuga menziesii, assembly GCA_001517045.1. NCBI lineage: Eukaryota > Viridiplantae > Streptophyta > Pinopsida > Pinales > Pinaceae > Pseudotsuga > Pseudotsuga menziesii. Next base: position 74,122 of record LPNX011070635.1, on the reverse strand, counting down.
TCGAATTTCATAGCATTTGGAAAACTACATCTCATTTCCCCAAGGGTCCAAAACTAGTTTTTTATATCTGATTGAAGGAAGTGATAACAGGCATGGGAGTTCGATTGGTTTTGAATATGAGTCTTTGATAATGTATTATACACATACAATTCTTCAATTTGATAATTTGAGTGAGTTTATGTACATTTGGGAAGGCATTCCGACAATTACCCGGGAGGGACTTGAGCCCCAAAATTGCTAGTAAATTCATTTATCTTATTCAGAATTTGATATAGAATTGTATAACTGATTGGAGGACCATAATACATCCCTGAAAATAATAATTAAGTTATTATATCATTCATACACCTTCTCTGAATATTTTGGAGCAATTGGGCTGATTTGGAGACCAAGACACTAAAACTAGTCAAGAGCCAAAATTGTGAAAAAATTGGAAAATTGGGCATTTTAATAAAATTTCCAAGAAGGAGAAATTATAGTACAACACCAGCCTTGATGGGGCCAAATTGTTCCTTATCATTCCACATATCTATTGATGCCTTAGACACTTCCATCGAAACAATCTTTAGATAATGAGAAGAATCAAAACCTTACACCATATATTTTGTTAGTAAGAACTTGTGTCCGATGGAACTAAATTACACCATAAAATAAAATGAATTTCTTGTTGTTGTCTTTGCTATAAATAAGTTTCACCATTATATAACAGGTTATACTCTATTTTTGTACACTAATCACTCTACTATTTGTTACTTAATGATCAAACTTATCAATAATGGTAGATTTACTACGTGAATTTTTCTATTAAAGGATTTTGACAGAACCATCCTTGATAGCCCTAGGAGGGATAATGTCATTGTTGACTTCCTCTCTAGGCTTAACGTAGATGAAGACACACTTTCCGTTGATTTTTTTCCCTAACGAACATATTTTTGCAATACCCTTGGTTTTTTTATATCGCTAATTATTTGGTTATAGGATATGTTAGCACCTGTATTGAACAAAAGCAATATAAGATCATGGGAGGGGATAAGATTGTGCTGTTTAAATACTTTGGTTCAAAGATATGATACAAAGGTGACGTGATGGTCTAAAAGAGCAGCCAAGTTAACAAAAATCCTAGGCTGTGATCGAAAGAAGGAGCCAATCCATGGCTAATACTCCCTCCGCCTTTCAAAACATGCGAGGAAGATAGCAGAAGTTCGGGCTTTTAGCTGCCTGCACAAATCAAGGGTTACAAATTGATTCGGGGATGATCTGCGGTTCATAACCAATCCGCCGGGAGAAAGTGCAAGTTAGTTAAAGAAATGGGAGTTGGCGGAATCACATATATTCCTCTCGATCCGACAGTGGAGGGACGGAATCGGATCACATCGGCGGTTGGGATTGATTTCGCAGCCGGAACTTGCGCGGTGGATAAACACCAGAGCTTCCAGCGGAAGGGATGCGTGGAGGTAAATCCGACGGCCGAGGATTAAAGACAGCATGGATCGACGGCTATTTTGGTTTCCGGGAGATGAACATGCACGCGGGATAACCTTTGAACCACCCGGCGGAAGTCATTATATGCTGCTCGATCCAACGGTTGGAGATCGGAGGGTAATAGATCAACGGCTAATAATGATCCCGAAAGTCGAACTAGCACGGCGGATAATCCCGGAGTGCCCAGCGGAATTGGGTACGCGACTGAAGATCCGACGGTGCGTAGTTGAAGGGATATCGCATCAACGGCTGGGAGCAATTCCGCTGATCAAAGTTGCTCGACGGATGAAGCGAAGGAGCCCAGCGGAATTGGATGGGTGCCACATGATCCAACGGCCCGCCTATAAAGGGATATCAAATCGATGGCTGTAGATGTTTTCGGGACCCAGAGTTGCACGGTAGATAAAGTCAGACGGCTCAGCGGAATGTGGGACGTGGCGTTTGATCCAACGGTGAGGGGTGGAAGTACGTCACATCGATGGTCACGAACGACCCCGGAATGGAGACTTACACGGTGCTTAGCGCCAAGATGCCCGACGGAAAAGCACACGTGGTGTACGATCCGAAGGCCAGGAATTTGCACAGAAGAGATCAACGGTCGGAAATGAACCCGGAGGAGAAAGATGCACGGCTGTTAGAGATAAGTAGCGGTTGTGGAAATAAATGCTTCCCACGTGTCTAATCGGGGGTGTCCTATAAAGGCAAAATTGACCTCTCCAGCGATTATTTTATTGCTTGGGACCCGGCGAAAAGGACCTGTCGATTTGGGCGCTTCCAGTTGTCAGCACCAGGCGCATTCCGAACACACGCCTCCACAGTGAGCCAGGTAAGACCTTAATCCTGTAATTCCTTCGCTCAATTATCATTATAAATTAATAAATGGATCAACAGGGCGAAGCCTCTATGTCTGGTCGGGTCCCGGATGAAAGAGAAGAATTCTTGGTAGATAGACACAGGGGTGTCTGCGATCCTTTCTTGTCTACAGGAAGTGTGTCAGGCAGCAAATAGAGGCTGTGGTCTTGTTTCTCGAAGGGAATGACGTTCTGAATGTATGCAAGTCTTTTTTGTACTTTTTTGCCCTGGAGCAAACCCTCCACTTCCCTGAATTTGCCGAATGGTGCGCCGTAAATTATTCTCCCTCTCAGAGAGTCATTGTGAGTCGGTCAGCGTCGAAGATACTATGTAAAATTGATGCTTCGGCCATTAGGGAAAATCTTATTTTACCCAAAAGTTACCCTATGAACCGTGAGTCTGTAAATGAGTCTGTCTTTGCTGAGTTTTTTAAAATTTGCAACGATGACGCTCGCTCTCGATTCCTGTCAAGTATCCTAAAGGAAGGTCAGTCCCTTGAAGGCCTTACCTTGCCCTACCCCTTGCACATTTTTAGAACTGAAGTGCAGTGGGTAATGTCTTTAGTTTATCAAGTGTTAGGTCTAGAGGACGATTGTCATATAGGTGATGTTATCCTTGGTTTCCTGCTAAAAGTAAATTCTTGAAGTCCCGAGTCCCAGTCAGTAACTGTGCTTAATTTAGACGAATATCTGGCCGAAGCAATCCACCTCCAGTTGACTGAATTTCCCAAGGTCCAGTTTTTTAGGTTTCAAACACACATGCTTAACATGTTATTATGTTCTAATGTTACAGAATTGAAGTTCACAAGTACTCTATCCTCTTCTGATTTGCCAAAGCAAATCAACCTGATCGAATTTGCCAATTCAATCATGTCCGAAACATACAGTATGCTGTTTGATCAAGAATTGCCCTGGGTCCTTGATGAAATGAAATGTTTGATGCAGTCTTCACCCGAGGGGCGGGTGGGAGACTGGTTTCTGTACAGAGATTATACTATTTTGAGAGTGTATGGCTTTACAGGTCAGCCTTATAGGTTGCCTTCCTTTTTAACCCCAAGGATTTTTGCTCTAGAGGTTATGAGGCAAAGGTTGTTATCATAGGAGGAGCATTTCGGTGCTTTCAGAAAATATTTGAATATTAAATTTCCATTTAAAGTCGGCCCTTTCATTTTTAAAGGCAAAGGTGCCCTGGCATGTATAGAGAGATTGATGGAAAATATGGAGTTTGTAAAGGATGTAAATATGAACTATGACCCCCACCAGGTGATATCATTGAGAAAGCAAGCAAACAAAAACAAACCGTTTGAGCATCAAGCTGTTGAAGGGTTAGCTGAAATGGCTAATTTGCTGCATTTCACTGATGAGTCCAAAACTGAGACAGAGACACATCCAGCATCTCGTTCAGAGATCCAAATTACAGAGGGTGTCAGTGTTGCGGTCAAGAGGAGTTTGGCAGAGGCCGAGAATATGGAAGTGGACGAAGAGACGTCCCGTAAGAAGGCGAAGCTGCTTGAAGGAGGTGATATGGTGGATGAAGAGATGCCCAGTGTTTCCAAAAAGGTTGCCTTGGTCCCCATCAAGACCGTACAGGTCAGTCAGTTTTCTTTTAAAGGTTCAGAAGGTGACGTTAACAGCCCAGAATCCGGTCCCTTGTTTAAATCAAAAGAAGAGCTCAAGACAAGCTACCTAGAAAAGAGGAAGCAATCCCTGGAGGAAACACGAAATCTGCTCCCTAAGGTAAGGAACCTGTACAGTTCTAGAACATCCCTAGTTGCTGCTAGGGATGCTGAGAAAAATACTTTCAAAATGGCCATTGTGAATGATAAGAAAATGTCTCAGATAGAAATCCGTCTGGACAAAATCAGTACTCCAGACAAGATTCAGTTGCATAAGCAAACCGGCGACATTCTATATTCAGACCTGTTGCAGGCCATGATGAGGATTAGTAAGTTGCAAGTGTTGGTAGACAAGTTGGAAGTTCAACTGAAGCACGAAAAGGTCGAGAACAAAGCCAATGTCGTTCAAATCAGAAAAATGCAAACGGACATCGCTAGCTCTGATAGTACCCAGGCTGTCAAGAGGTTGTTAGAGGAGAAAGACAATGCTCTATTGGTCCTCAAGAAGAAACTAAAGATCCCCAGTTCAGAACACGTCCAATTGGCCGAACTGATGGCCTTGCAAGAAGAAAAGGAAAAAATCCATCAGGAAATCATGGAATACAAAGGGAGGGCCGTCGAGCTACAGGAGGAAAAATGCAGATGGGAGGTCGAAAGGGAGGAACTGCTGTCCCAAATATCCGTGTTGAAAAAGGACCAAAATGACGAGAAGGAAATCATGGAGGAGCTGATGAGTCAAACCCCCACTGATGAGGGTCTCTCCATTGTGAAAATAGGCAAACCACTGGATAACTTCTCTGCTGATGACCTGTTGGTGTCCATGTCCCAGGTAAGTTTAAAAGACGAGGAAATCCGAGAGTTGACGACTGAGAATGAAAAGGTAAAGGCCGAATTAATCAAAATAAGTGAAAGCAAAAGATATATCTTGCAGGAAAAGAATCAATTGCAGAAGAAGCTCTGGGAGCTAAAGGAGAAATGCATTGGGAAGGTCCCCCTTCAAGGGGCAAAGCATATTATTTGGGATACCCTTACTATAGAGATTACTAAGTTCCGACATTACTTGAGTTTTATTGATGATTTGTGTACAGTGACAGAGTTGGCTCAGCAAAAACTGAAGCTCGTGAATGAACACATGGCGAGAAGACCCCTCTCCACAGCCCAAAATACATTAAATTTCCTGAACTCACTATCATACCAAAAGCTGCACGACATGGGCATAAAAGACCGAATCTCAATAGTGCTGTCTGCGAAGAAGATCATCCAAAAGCACTAGTTGATGAAGATTGTCCAAGACAAGTCCGATGAGTTGGTCGTGCAAGTCAAAGAGTTCAGACAGGAGTTTAGAGAATTGTTCGAAGACAGATTGCCGTCTTTCTGGGACGAAGAGGGTCGGTTGCGCTCACCGGAACATTATCATCAGCTGCTTATCCGGGCTCGCATGGATCACTCGAAATTTAATAGCTTGGAAAAAATCCTGTCAGGGAAAACTATTGTGGACATATTAGCGGAAGATTTCAAAGTCTTACAGAAGTTCACTGTCATCAGAGCCAGGTTACCCAAGAAATCTCATGAAACATATATGGAGCTCGAGGTGACCATCCGAGAGATGATGGAGTGCGACACCCCAAGTTTGGAGCAGTGGAAAGCTGTCGAGAGGTTTGGAAAAACAAAGTATATCGTTCCCTCCTAAGAACAGGTGTCATGGTACCGAAGAGCTGACGGGGCAAAGACATGGAACTGATGGTGCAAAAAAATGGAGCTGATGGTGCAAAGGAATGGAGCTGTTGAGCGAAGACG